>DF240106.1:17386-43434 GCA_000507305.1 Breviolum minutum Mf 1.05b.01
CATCATCATCATCATCATCATCATCATCATCATCATCATCATCATCATCATCATCATCATCATCATCAGTGCATCATCAGCATCATCATCATCATCATCATCATCATCATCAGCATCATCATCACCATCATCATCATCATCATCATCATCATCATCATCATCATCACCATCATCATCATCATCATCATTCAAAAATCATTGTTTCAATTGTTTTATCCATTTCACCATGGGACTTCAACCTTGCCTGTCGTGTCCATCACTGTTTCCAGGAGGTGGAACGAAATGAAGCTCAGCAGCGTCACTAGACAGCAAGCCCGAACCATTTGAAGCATGAAATGATTGATTTTGGAACAGATACAGCTGTACCCCAATCTTTGAATCTGACTTGGTGAAATCTTGCATAGACTTCTGGACACAATGTGCTTGTATTTTGGATGATTTTGGGGGGTATCAAAACAAGTTGCCAGGCACAAAAACCTGGTGAAGTTTTGTTCTACCGAGGCAATTCCGTTCTGGAACGAACCATCGGTCGACTTCGTGAGGATTTCGAAAGCTTCAGCAAGCAGCAGGTGCCTTGGATGCTTCACGACGCTTGACGGGTTGGCTGGAAGATGCATCCAGCACAACTTGATGATGTCTTATTCATTTGATGGATATAGTTTATATAGTTTTCGTTATAAGCAGTCAGAGTATATTGATGTCAGGTGTCACCCTGATCCAAAAAGTAAATCCCATAGGGGATTCCAAGTGTTTCAGGCAGATTGGTGCAACATCTCCTTACAGATGGTAGTATGGCCCCTTAACCAAGCATAGAAATTTGGTCAGGGTCATGCGGATACTCAGATACTGACAGTATGCGTGAATTGGCAGGGCTCTGCCACACGCTGCATGTCGTCCTTCCGTGAGAACACCCAAACCTTGTCCAGAAAGACAACTTCAAGTAAATCTAGTTACATCATATCAGTTTTATCATTTTTGTAGTTGTAAAACATCATAAATCTCTGCGTAGAATTGTATGCATTTAAGACTTATGAAAAGCTATTAACATCCCTCATTAACCACGTCCCAACTTGCCGAAAGCTTGAAGGACTCCTCGAGTCGCTTACGTGACATCTCGGAAACCACGGCTCAAGCAGAGGCCGTGGGGTCGACACATGTTGTGGGACAGCGGCTTCATGCTCAATCTATCCATGTCTTGGCTGATCCACCGAAATCTGTATACATCAAAACATAACCAATTGCTTCACAGTTTGAAAGTTTCTAATACTGTGAGTTTGTGATGGGCCGGCTTCATTGACATGAGTCACGTCAGAATGAAGTCATTTCAATGCTGGCGAATTGTCCATGTTTTCCATGGAAAGTTAAGTCTTGGACCATGTGCACCAGCTTCAAAAATCAGAGTTTATGAGGCCTCTCTCAGATTGGAGTTGAATAGCATGCGCTGCAGCCTTGAGGTCGCTGGGAATGTTTGCCCAGCATTTGTATCACTTAGAATGGTCACCTACAAGAAAATGTGTATCTTTCCTTTTCGATTGAGGGTGGAGGAGTTTAAGATGATCATAGATTTGTCCACTGCTGTTGATGAATACAATCCTGCAACTTTCAATAGATGTCAAAATAGTAAGAATCCCCATAATGTAAGCCGAGTTTGAATCACCAGAAGTGTTGGAGGATTGAGTGATATTTAGTCAGTTTTAGTCCATTAGCATCCATTAACCGTGTGTGGGTTACTAACAGGACTTCAAAAGGCAGCAAGCAGAGGACTTGTCGGGTGACCTTTTGGGTGTTGTTGTCGCTTGAAGATGCCGCATTCCACCTGTCGCCCACGTGTAATTTTCGTGGGGCTTCGGTGAAAGATGTAAAAGCTACAAAGCAGTGTAGTTCAATTTGGCACGACGGGACCAGGGGACCACTGCTCCAGTTGAGCGAAATGGCACCTGAGGTCGGTCCGTTTCGCAAAGGAGGATTCTGAGAAGGCCGGGCAGAATAAAAAAACCGGGGCGATGGAAGAGATGGCAGTTTTGTCCTAATTTGTATTGATTTATCTATACAAGATTTTAGTAAGATCCGGCTAGACAGAACAACACTCAGCAAATTTCACAAACTTTCATGCCATGATCATGCCATTCATGTGGAGGCATGGAAAAGAGTTTATGCCTTGATACTTGACATGAGCTTAAATCAACAAACAAGTGATGGATGGAATGTGTACAGTCAAAGCTAATTACTTCTACCATCGTCTATGAGTCTATGCATCTAAAGAAATCTTATTTTTCACGACCGGGGTCGAGATAATTCCAAGCTGAATGGTCAAATCCAGATTCTGCCAGGTAAAACAAAACGAGGAGTCTTCGCTGCAATTGTTGATCAAATCCATGAAACCTGGGTTCCGGAATTTTGCATCACAGGACCTTAGAGAATGCCTTTCAGGCATTTGAGGGTTGGTACCACATGGTACTTTATAATTCAACCAAACAGATCCCTTGAAATGGGAAGAAAATCTATCACATTGTCAGATGGGGAAGTGGAGCAAAAAGGCACACTGACCAACCAACAAACCATGAATTTTTCGCTGGGACAGATCTGACAGATCTGTTCTTCCCAAGCTTCCAAGGCTGAAGTGCCAAATTTTTAGGTACCCTCCCTGAAACTGACAGTTCGCACCTGAAAATAGGCCATCCCAAAAGGAAATACATCTTCCACCGTTTCCAACCATCCATTTTTGGGGGGCTATGTTAGTTTCAGGGAGGGTATCTTCACCTTTTTTTCAGTGAAACCCGTTCAACAGTTTTGACATTGACATTTGATTCAAATGGCAGGTTTTTCCACCGGTTCAACTGAATAGTCACCAGGTGATTTCCTCAAGTTGAATTTTTCCAACATGAACCACCAAACAATGTGAGCTTCTCCCAAAAAATCAGGGTGAATCATAGAACAACTTGGAAATGAGTACTCTGTGTTCGAATGGTGGTCAAGCAAATCTATCGGAATTCTATAGGGATTGATCACTTCAGTATTATGGCAAAATGTTCAAAAGTGAAACAACCGACTGTTAAACATCCATTAACTACTAGTGGTTGGTTCAGTGCAACCAACCATCCAAGATCAACCACTGACCGCACCGAGGATTTGAAAAACATCAAGGAACTCTTGGCGACCCTGGAGGTGCCAATCCTTCTTGTTGGGGCTTGGTGGGTGTCTTGACAGCGATGACATACGTGTATTTGGATAAAAGATACGATGTATATATACAGTAGATGATTTGAATATGTACAGTATATATAGATCTATTATTCTGTATGATATTACATGATATTACGTACGTACTTTCTATGTACATATACAAATGCCTAGTGATACCGTGGTTGTATCCAATCACAATGTGCTGCAGGGTAACAGTCGCCTTTGTAATTTGGTGCCAGCCCTTCTCATAATCCATAGCCAATTGCAAACATGCATTTTCAATGCATGTTCCATGTATCAACTATCACTATTCCCTAGTGAAATAAGTAAAATTGCCGTGACCTCAAGTGACCACACTCCCCATAAAGGCTATTGTATAAGGGGCAACTAGGATTTTCCTTCAACATTTATCCAGCTTGGTGAGGCAAAGACTGCCGAATCGAGTGAGCGCAAGGGCCTCAATGTCAAGCTTTCATGGAAATTAAGCTGGTTGTGTCACCAAAAAAAACTGGGAACAAAAGATAGTAAAAGATACAGGTTGTCACTTCCAAGTGGGTCTCTCATGGGAGTTCTTTGGAATTCATTTGAATCTCTTCGTGTAACATGCCCAGATCAGCAGACTATGTGATATTTAGCCGTTTACCCTGTCATGAATGGGGAGAGAAGGTATTAGATCTTGGGGGGGCAGGTTTCGCATGGTTTCAAATGCATCATCCAAACGCATTGGCACCCAAACAGAATGGACCAAACTTGATGTCATTTACGAATGGAGAATCGGGCGGTGGCCGCTTACAACACGAGAGTGTGTCCTGCACCAAGGTGCTATGAAACACGTGGAGACCCTGAGGCTGATAGCAACAATGCGTAACAAACGAGACAACTTGGCAGAAACACAGGTCCATCATGGTCCATCCATCCATGTGGCAGCTTTGTTGCCATTTGTAGCCACTGGGCTTCAAGATATCCTCCAGTTGAGCCGCATGATGAAGTACAGATGGCTTCGAAATTCATCGAAATTCCCATACCAAAGCATGAAACGAGGGGCTGGCCATGGTATAATCAGATGTGATTTCTGTTAATTTGTAACAACCCAAATAATCCTTGAAGGGACAAAATGGTCATAGAAAGAACTGCATGTTGGCATGTTTCAGGCCGTTTGGCCTGAAACTTTGACTGGAAAGTGTCGATGTTTCAAGGCTTTAAAAAGCTTAGTGCAAGACAGTTGTCAAAAACAGCTTGGATTTGCCATGGCCCCAGCCATGAAACGTCCTGCAAAGAGGAAGAGGATTCCGGAAGAGTTTGACATGTCACTTCCAAGACACACCAAGGAGTCATTGTGACAAGGATATATATATATATATAACTTATGAATAGGCCCAAATCAAGTATCACAATTCTTGCACCATGTTGGCTATAACATCCTATGACTTCCCTTCTGGCATCCCTTGTTTTGCATGTTTATTGACCATCATTGTGTAGGACTGATACTTTGAAAGATGATTCACTTGCGTTTCTGAAACGCACGGTGCCTCAATTTGCAGTTGCCGTTTCTGGTTCCAAGTCGATTTCAGGGCGCATTTTCCTTGGGGTTTTACGGTGGATATGATGCTGTAAAAAAATTATATGAGGGATTCACAAGGGACAAGAAGGTGTTGAAGATGTGATGAGTTGATGAATCATTTCCCATTCCAAACCGATATGAGATATGAAAGTTTCAAAGCCACTCATGTAATTTGAATGATCATGAATGCATTTTGAGCATGAACTTCATAATCGCCCTTTCCCAGTGTGTTGAAGCTCACGCTTAATCTTTCAATGTCCACTTTCTGCACATCTCATGAGGTTTTAAGGATTCGTACTGCAGATTTCACATCTAAGGAAGGTCGTTGGGTGTTATCCCTCAATGAAGAATTTGGCAAAACAGCCAAAGGCCAACGTGAAGGGAGTTATAGCTTCTGGGGCAGCACTATGGTGAAGCTTAGCAGCTGGCCTCGGGCAACACAGGTCAGCTGCTACCCTCGCCCCGAGGCTTCGACCCTTCATCGGGTTGCTTGTCATCTGGGAAACACGTCCTTGGGCGTTTGGTGGTGACACTTGGACAGCAGAACTGATGCAGCCACAGGGAAAATCATTGAGGTGAGTAGATTTAGAATCTGAGTGACTGATTGATTTTGAATGTTGGAGTTCACCTGGATTTCAACCACCTTTGTGGCTCTTGCTACCCACTTATCACTTACAAACCTGTAAGGCGGCCTCTGGGCGAATTGCCCCCTTGCAGCACGGACGTTGCGGATCTTTTGAAGCACGGGCTATCCGTTGCCACCAGCGAGATCATGGAGGTCAGTTGCTCTTTTTCATAGATAGATCAACGATAGGGTCCAACTTGCACGTCACAGCAGGAGATGCAGAACAAAGAGAATGCTGGAGCCTTCTTTGTTTTGCCTTCGCAGATGAATGCCGCAGAATATCCCGATTGATGCTTGACTGCAACGACTTGCGAGTGTGCAGATACGAAGGGAAGAAGACTAAACGTACTCATGTCACACAATCTGGATCAATCTGGCACAATCCCGTGGCAGCTGCAAATCAACCGGCATTGTGTATAACATGGTCAAACTTCTGCCTCCCAAGATGTTGGCTATGGTTATCTTTCAATCAAGGGTAGGAATGGTTAACATCAAAGTCCTCGTGACTGTGAGCTGCTCCGCTCTTATATACCCTTGCTACATATCGGATCCCTGGCTCTCACATATAACTATATAGACTATACTAGTCACTAGTCTCCCTATAGCTATTTCCACACAAAAAAAACTATACCATCAACATAGGTTTGTTTTATACTGGTCCAAAAAAGCATGACTGGCTTGTCATTGCAGACCCCGGTAAGATGATCAAGATTTATGACAATTTCATACACGGAGGAAGATCAAACCCACCATGACCATCATACGAATCGTGTGAACTGAGGTGTTGATAAAGCTATTGTGACCGAGGTGAATGACTACAGGCGCAACACTGCAGCTGTTGGTTGAGTGGATTTGGCGGTGTAGGTCCAAAGATCAGAGTTGAAGATAGATGTTTTGGACATGATGATTCTGAATTTATCACCGAAGTAGATTCCTCCCCCAAAGATTCATGGAATACACTGGATATACACTGGATATAAAATGATAGGGAGTGGTGGAATTCATTAAGCCCTTTGTGATTGCAAACAGCTTATGAATGTTTAGTGTGGATGAACGAAAATCTAAGATCCAACTTCCAAGAATCCATGGATTTTCAGTTGTTGATGGCCCCATTGAAAAACTCGCAGGTATGACCGTACAGCAGGCCCACGAGGGCAACTGGCAGGACACCTGGGATGTGCACAGTTTTTGTTGCTTGGTGGCGAGCTCCCAACAAAACCACCAGGCAACAAAACCACCAGATGTGTACAAAAGCCTGAGAAAAGTACTGGAAGTGGAATGATGACAAGATTTGACAATATTTGACAAGACTTTGTTGAAAATAGAAGAGTTCACAAAGGCCTTCATCAACATTGCTGTTGATCTTCCAGTTGATTGAGACAGTGTCCTACACTGTGGGGACGTGATTCACCTCCAACAGCAGCTTACGAGTCAGCTTTTTCATGCGGCGCATTGATGAGGTTGGACAATGCCAAGTCGACGATTCGACGAAGCGGGCTGGACGCATTGTCGCGGCTGCTGCCAGCATTGCGTAACTTGACAAGCCGTTTGTGGAGCGTAATCAATCAGAAATAGTATGAAATCATAGTAGCAACACCATTCACCACCGCAACAACAACAAGATGATGAATGTCAAACCAAACTCAAGGCAATTAAGGCGCTTAAAAACTTAAAACTTCACACATCTAACAATAGCTCCAGGGGCGGTACCGACCAATCAAGACCTCAATCCGAAGGTTGAGTGATGCAGTGATTCTGAGGTGACCAGGGAGTGACATCTCAGGAAGCCAAAGATTTCTTGGCAAACTTGGAAGTGAAAAATGGTTATCTCATGGTGTCTTGGACGTGTTTTTCAAGATGCCGGCATTCATTTCTTTCATTAGTTGACCAGGTGACATGGTATAATATATGCTTACCTTGTCTGGTTCATTCAGAAAGATTCCATGTTGGCATTCCCCGGATGTTCCCACATAGAGTTGTTGAAGCAACACGCTAGTCGAAGTGCCTGATGTTGCAGACCCGGTGAGTTTGTTGGCATTGCGTGCTTGTTGTACCCTGTTGATTTGATACCCTGCCATCATTGGACTTGATGGAATTTGGAAGAAGCTTAAACGATGATCTACCAACTTATCATACACTGAAACCTAATATAGAAAATATTCAATACATTATATGTATAGTATATACATATCAAATCTCGATTTTCTATACTCCCAGATGTCAACATTTTAAGTAACATACCTGTGTCCACCTAAGCAGAACATAGCACAACCACCAAACCCGTTCAAGGGCTGCTATGATTCTCCACTTATTCCAAGGTGCCTGAACTTGAAGCAGAAGATGCCACGAGCGAAGCTGGACAAGAAGTTATATAGTATATAGTGTTGGGAAAACATGAGAGTATCAAACTACTTCAAACCTACAAATGTTTTTTTTTGGTGTGGGGGGGGAGTATATTGATCCAAGGATTTGTGGCCGTTTTATGTTGTGTTTTTTTTTTGTGATTTGATCGAGAGAAAGGAGTCCCTTCAAAACTGGACCCTGGTCCTGTCGTTGTTCAGAATGCAGCGACTGAAGGCAATGGATGAAGTTGTTGGAGCTGTAGAAGCGCAGTTGAAGAAACTTCGGACCATTGCCATGTTGGACATCCCTGCCACAGGCCCGTGGGGTGTACGTTGAGTTTGGGTATATGTTGATTTGCGAAAAAAGACGATTTGATTTAGCATTGACGAAGCATTCAAAATATATGGGATGGGATGAAATGGGATGTGCATGAAATTTGTGGTGTTTAATGCTTGACACCTGCTTTGTTTGTATAGTGAAAATTCTTTTAAAGGTGCAAGCAGGATGTTGTTCGAGCTAGTTTTGTCGAAGATTGAGGGCAGAATTGGTCCCTTCAGCGTTCCTACTCCAAATGTTGCTGATGTGTAGGATTATCATAGTCACCTGGGTTTTATATGTTGTGAATCTCTTTCTAAACTTTTAGACTTAGATACACTGATAATATACAAAGAGTTACAAGAAAAAATCTGGTGAAAGTAGGTTTTCACACCCAAAAGCTTGATTCCAGAAAATAGCCCTAATATGAACAAAAGAAGTATCAAATATACATGGATGTTTCCGAAAATAGTGGTACCCCCCAAATCATCCATTATAATAGGGTTTTCCATTATAAACCATCCCTTTTGGGGTACCGCTATTTTTGGAAACACCCACATGGGAAAAATTTCACCCCAAAATCTCTGGTCCGAAGGTGAGGGCTCCATCAACAGCCAGGCCTCTCCCCTTCGTTGGAAAGCTGGTCGAGATGTCGACATACGGTGAATCTGGTGTATGCATCCGCAGAGACTTGGATTCCAAATGCTTGAAATGAATCATCTTTTTTCCGGTGTGGGAAGTGTTTTTTCAAAACCGTTTTGGATGTTTGTTTTTTTTTTTAAATCAGGTACTGCGACAGAGGTATTTGAAACCTTGCAAGTTGTTTGTGCAATTTGATTTATGTTTGGAGACACTAAATACCCAAACTCCTGAAGCCGGTGAAGATAAACGAATGTCAAAGAAGCGAGGATGAAAACAAGCATGATATGAAAAAAAATATATATACATATCAAAAATGAACAATTAGAACAGAGTATGTATATGCCTATATGTACATGAATATACAAGTATTAATACACATCGGAGCATTTTTGCCAGAATGTGGAAAGGCCAGCAGACATTTCCACTTTTTCGTGAGCCCCTCAAAAAGGTGCCAGTGAACGCCTATAGCAACAAGACGGAGTCCTTGGAGAATGTGTGCCTTTGATTGAAAAAAAGGTGATGAGTGATTTGGTCATGGGTTATCATAGCTTTCACAATTGGTTCCAGCTGTCACTGTCTCAACGAGATTTTGATTTTGGAGATACTATTGTCAAGCTGGTGCTGGTGATATTTTTTGTGCACGCATTTGCACCACTTCGCTTGATTCAACCACTTTGCCAATCCTGACGTGGCATAGTTTGAGTTGGATCAAATGTCATCCAATATATTAAAATCATACTTACCAGGTTAATCTTATTCCTGTACATATACATTGTAACATGCATTCTACATATTATGCCATACATACATGGCTAATGAAACTTATCTAAGCCCCACGAAAAACGAGGAAACTCCAACGATCTGTGGCCGCCTTGTTGTTACGTGGTGCCTACTTTGGTGCTTTGAAGCTGGCTCTGGAAACGGCCTTGTCGAAACCCAGGTTGGGAACCAACAGGAAATCACCAAATGCAATTGAGAAACGCTTGAATTGAGCGTAAGAAACCAAGAACAGGAAGGAAGATTTGAAGATGGACAGACAAATCTGAATCAAGTCTTTTTTCAATTGGGGATCTGAATTGAGGGAAGCTTACCTATTTGATCCTTTTTAGGTCATCGTAATACACAGTAGAGACGGTGGACAGATGTAAAAAGTAAGATCAAGGGACCGTAGATGGCTTCGATCCTATTTGATTGGTGTCATCCTTGTTTTCAGATTAGACACAATGCACAGCTACTGGTAGTACCGTGCTGATCATACCAATGAGTCAACATAATCCCTTAGTGCTTGGATACATAAAGCATCTTCCAGCCACAAAAAATGTCTACATATATATATATATATATGTTCAATAATGCCTAGTGTAGCTACGTAGCCTTATGGACCTTGGGAATTCCAGGATCCATCAGTGTGAATTGTTTCCTTAAGATCCCTACAGCTTCCCAGGTCAAAGCTTCGGCAGAAAGTCTTCTTACTACCTTTGGGAGGTGGAGTTTTTAACAATCCTTTCAAGGACGGTGAAAACAAATCATGTTTTTTTTTGTTTGTTTGTTACTTGTGATTGTGGATCTAATATCAATCATATCCATTGTTGGTTGATTGTTGTTTTGTTTGTATGCCTGAATGATATATTTTGTTTGCATCAGCCAGGGTTTGGACAGTGTAAATCCATAGTACAAAATAAACCACTATCAATATAAACCATGAAACTGTTCGGGAATGGATGGCATGGAGTGTGCTTTTGTTTTTCTGGCCCATTGGTCTGCCCTGCAAAAAGGCGTTGAAGACCCTATTTGATGCTGCCTTAAGCAATATTAAAAAGTTGGCTGGTTGATAGTCGCATAACCGCATAAGTTGTTGATTGTGCAGCCAAGCAGGACATCGTGAAAGCCATACTGGAAGCTTACCACATGGTCAAGTGCTTGCCCATGCTTCCTAATGGCGCGAAGCTAGACGACTTGTTGCCAGGTTGCAAATAGCTCCAAACTAGACATGAGTAGAGAAGGAACAATTTACGGCAAAAAAAAACTCATTCTGTAAGACTTCGTTGACTGACTCACACAAGGCCATCTTTAATTTGAGCTACAGATTGTTGCCCATCCAGGATATTCTTGAAGAACCCTCTTGACCAAAATTACAGCAAGTGTGCTGACCACGCAGGCCCTGCAGCACTAAGTATTTTTATGTCTTGATGGGAGTCAGGTGCTCCCTCAACCATACAAGGGAGCAAATCACCACAAGCCACCGGCGGTCTCCTCACAACCGGTTGCTTAGTAAGCCCGGTATAAGTTTTTTTTTTAGGAGATGGCATAACCTCCATCACCCTGCCAGAACTGCATACAAAATGGTCTACCAGGTTTTTGAAACTACTCACAGATCCCACCTTGAACGTGGCACCCAACAAAAAACCTACCAGAACTGGTAAGATAAAACAGCCAGATCTCGGCATTTCGCCTACTTGTTATCTCAGGCTTGACGTGCGAGTATTGACTTGGAAAGGCAAACCTGAGGAAGCTGAGCGTTGCACGCGTTTGCTGAAAGATATGGGGCAACCCAAAGGTTAAGGTGTGTCAAAAACCCATGTCGACTCAACAAATCTCCAGGGCGCGAGAGAAAAGAACCGTGCAATCGTTGATTCTGTTCATTTAACAGGTTTCTAGAGAGTAGTGTCCACGGCTGCTGTACATGTTATGGTACAGGCAAGCTCTTTGGGGCTCGTTGGTCAAAGTGACTCAAACTTGACTCAAGTTGTTTTGCAAGGATCAATGTGCTTCTAATTCTAGGGCGGTGAGCCATGCTCTAAGCCAACTCCGAACAGTTACCCCCGGGAAACAATCAATGTGTTGCAGGCAGGATGTCAAGCGTATGGATGAGATCCTGGAAGAGGAGCATCGTCAGCATAGCTCAATGGACACTTGTTATATTTGTTCCAGAGAGACTGGTGTAGGACTTGGTGAGTAAATGAGTCAATATTGCGATGTATGACGGAGGCCTATAGAGGCCAATGTTTTGGCCTAGTTTCAGCTTTTCAAAAGCATCTAGCGGCCAACTAATTCAGAGCATAAGGCAAGATGGCTTTTGGAGGCATCATTTGCAACCTGTTTGTCACAGTCCCTCTAGTCTAGTGGTACACTTGAGCTGTAAAATGACTACCGCGTGCTACCGCAGGAACAATCCGCCAAGCGTGACAACAGCCATCACCCCAGTGTTCTACGAGGTCCGACAGGGTCACATGCAGATGGCCTGTACAATATTTTAAGATCATATCACTAACAACTTGCAAATTGTATGATATAGAATGATCTAGATGCGACATGTGCTCCATTTCAATCGATTTCACTGATCAGACAGTAAAAGCCTAAGGTGCTGGTGAACTGAAGGCAAAGATTCAGGTGCCACCAATGTCAACTTGGTGGGAGAATGCGAGAGATATGTCAGTTTTCAGTACTTTGGGGGCACCTATGTGCACAGTAGAATCAAAGAAGTTTTATATCCCTATGCCCTATCCTTGAATGATCAGGGAAACAGTGTCAACTAAACTCTAAAATGTGATTTGAAGCATTGGGAAAGGCTTCAGGTTGGATCTATGGGCCTAGATATGCTGCACCCCTCGAGTCTTGAATGTCGTTGATGCATGAGTATTGATTTTTTCTTGACTCCCACAGCGGAGTCAACACAGTCGTATGCGAACCACATGTCACAGGCAAGAATCCTGACTAGCAATTCTCTTTTAGCTCTTGTTTGAAAATGATCATGGGTATGATCAAAACATTATACATATATATATATATACACACATTATACATCATTATACTAGTAGATAATGTCGCATAATTATATATCATATTCATTTTTGATATTAGACATGATCTATATATGTTGTATCTATATACAGTTACTATAAAAATCGCCTATACTGGGTATTGTGGCTATATGATGTATTATCATTGTATAGAAAGATGATATTTTAGCAGCTTCTATCACGGTTTTTGCTTCAGGATGTGGCAGCCTTGTTGGACAGGGAATGCACAACACGGCAAGCAGAGGTCAGGTGGGTGAAATGCTGCTGGAACAGGTCCTGAATATTGCTGGAACGGGATGAAGATTGAAGATTGAGATGCCGGTGATGCCGGTGATGCCTGCAAGAAGTTTGTTACAACATTTTGGTGTTTGAAAGTTGACCAAGTGGGCTTGAAGAAAGACACTGCAGGTGAGTTGGCCCTAAGAACACAAATTGCACACACAGCCTTCACCACGGGGATTCAGCTCAACATTTTTGTTGGCATTTATCTCTTTGGGAGGTTCCTGTCCATTTCTCTCATTTCTGTGCCTTTCTTTTGGAAATCCAGTATGCATTGATTAGTGTGTGTGTGTGTAGGATCTCAACAGTGTCAACTGGTTGCTGGATTGTGACCAACCTGCAGTTCCTTTCCAGAAGTCATGATGGAAAAAGCTAGTTTTTATCTGATGCAACAAACGTGAAGCTACTAAGAATGTATTAGTATACAGTATATATATATATGTAAATGTGTTGTGAAATCTACATGAATAGATTCCTTGATGTGACTCAGAGGTAACATGAGAGACTTAGCTTGTCCATCCGTGATCATTTCCCTGTCAAATTCAGTGGTGGGCAGCGGTTGTGGTTTTGCCGTGGGACGGCAACTTCGAGCCATTGGCGTGGTCACAAAACAGTGCCGGGCGCTGTGGAGACAGGGTCTCCATTTTGGTTTGGTTGGCAAATCACCTTTTCTTCAGTTGATCAGGGATCCTCATTCAATCTTCTGAACGCTACTGGTGGCTCTTTGACATTGGTAGCGGAGCCAGGGTGCTCCAGCTTTTGGTTCTTCGAAACTGGTCGCTGCAAGAGCGAAAGATCTCAGAGGACCTTAGCAACAGTTTTGACTCGATCAGGTTAGTGGCGGCAGTTCAGATCCTGACTTGATCACTATGCCGTCGGGAGATGTCTCAGCTCCTGCGGAAGATCCATTGGTAGCCAATACTCCACAGCTCCCATGGAACCAGATACCACGTTTCATTCCTGGAACGACCAATGTCCAGGAGTACTCGGCCAAGATGAAGTTCTTAGCTAGTATGTGGCCAAGTACACACTTGGATCAACTGGCACCTCGAGCAGCTTTGATGGTAGAAGGCACGGCATTTCGCAAAGTGTCTCGTATACCTCCACAGAAGCTCAAGGTGAATAGCGTTGATGGAGTTGCTGCCTTGGTAGCAGCCATAGGTGGTTCTTGGGGTTCTACGGAGTTGGAAGAGCGCTATGAGTACTTTGAGAAGGCGCTTTATGGGACCATCCAAAGACCGGATGAATCCCATGACAGTTTCTTGTCGAGGATGGAGGCAAACTTCATTGAGCTTTTGGCGAGGGACACCAAATTGGAGGAAGTCCAGGCCTACGTGCTTCTTCGACAAAGCCTTCTGAACTCGGAAGACAAAAAGAAGATCCTTTTGGAACACGGTGGGAACCTTCGCTATGATCCTGTTGTGAAGTCATTTCGGCTCCTTGGAAGTCGATTCTTTGCTGAGCTTCAAGGTAGCAAACAGCAGAACCGCAGCAAGGTCTATGACGTCAACCTGACCGAGAATCCTGAGCCCGACTTTTCTCATGGGTCTCTGGATGTTCCAGAGAAGGCATTTCATGCCTTTGCTGATGATCCGGAAGAGATTGATGGTGACTATCTCGAAGCCATGGTAGCCTCAGAAGATCCTGATGCTTTCGTGGTCCAGAACTTTGAACAAGAGCTGGAAGAATTTCTACAAGAAGTACCAGGCATGCATGATGCTATGACCACGTACTTAGAAGCTCGTCAGAAGCTGGTGCAGAAGAAAACCAGCCGAGGTTTTTGGCCCATCAAGGGCAAATCGTCCGGCAAAGGACGTGGCTTCAACTTCAAGGGCAAGGGCCGTGGCAAAGGCCGAGATGGCCTTTTGCAGAGAATTGCCAATAGCTACTGCAGGCTCTGCAATCAAAAGGGCCATTGGAAGAATGAGTGCCCGAAGAAGGGGCAGATTCCTGACCATGGTGCTATGCCAGCGGCTGCAAACTTGGCCGAGATGACCGAGCTTGGGCTTGACCATGACGACGTCTTGGTGATCGATGAGATGCCCGATGAAGTGGTCTCTGAAGATGAAGAGGCCCACGTTCACCCTGAGGCACGTCCGTTGATCTGTACAGAACCTAACATATTTGGTCTCTCATGTACCTCAGTCACTAGTTTTGTCGATCACTCCACCTGTCAGGATGCTTTTCTCGTTCGTGAGCTTTTAGGTCATAAACATCGTGATAATCTGCAGCAACGCATAGCAAAGTTTATTCAACCCAAGAATAACAGACCTGTGTTGTTTTCCCAGCGAATCAAACCTTCGCCACGTTTGTGCCACAGGATGGATGAACCTTCGGCACCGGTTGAATCTTTGCCACAGTCCGATCGTCAACCTGCTGCCACAGAAGTAGCTACCTGTTTTGTGTCAAGCACCGAATGTCCCAGCTTGGCCATTTTGGATACAGGAGCCAGTCGATGCGTTGTTGGAGAAAATGTCTGGAAAAGAGTGTTGAGTAGCTTACCTGAAGTCCTGCAAAATCAGATTCGTACTCATGATAGTCAAGTAAGATTTCGTTTTGGAAACAATCAGTCTCTCACAAGTTCCTTTCGTGTGCAAGTCCCACTGTTGAATCAATCCAGTCATAAAAGATTGTGGCTTTCTATTGAAGTAGTACCAGGTAATACACCATTTCTTTTCAGCAAACGGGCATTTAAACAGCTTGGCGGCATTCTGAACACCACGGACGATACATGTTTCCTTCAGAGATTGAATAGATCGATTGACCTAAGCCTGAGTAAAACTGAGTTATACCTGATAGACATTGCAAAGCTTTGCCTTCCTGACCGTGTCCCATCCACTAATCCAGTATCTGAGAGTTTCCATGCCGGGGTCACAGAACTACATGAGTCTGTTGAGCATAGAAATCCTGATGCTGGTGTTCACGTTTCACATCCGATAGCCAACCGCTCAAGTGTGAAGAGTTTAACGTCGAGCTCATCATCTACTTCTGAGTCTGTTTGCCATGCCACAGGGACAGATGCTGATCACTTTGAAAGGAATTGCGGAGACTCTGTTGAGTCTACTCACCCTACTCCTCCAAGTGATGATGCATCAGATCGAAGTCAGTCCAGCCCTGGAATCCGAAGAGGAAAGCCCTCAACAATCAGAGACCCAGGCCATGATGACCAACATGATGCAAGAGCTTCAAGCACAAAGAAACCTCTTGCAAGAGATGATGAATCAACAAAGCCGAGCCTCACGTTCCGAGGTCACAAGTGGACGCCAGACTGGTCGTCTTTCAGTGGAAGGAGTTGCACGTCGAGGACTTCCCTTGACAAGACCTCCTGCCGAGACTTTGTCCCAACAGTCGTGGTCAGTTCTGGAGGAAGAAGAGATCCTGTTGGAGGAGCGTCTGGTGGAGGAAGCCATTCACAACTTCAACCATCCTCGTCGAGCTGCTCCTCAGAACTCATCGGTGGCGACCTTACCAGCAGCATCCACACCGAATGCAACTCTGGTGACACCTGGAACTCCGGTGGTACCTCCTGGAACCAGCATGGTTCCATCAGTGCCTTCTCCTGCCCTCAACATGGAAGAGTGGGGACGTCGTGTGATCACCTGGGGAAGGAAGCATCGAGGTCAAACATTTCAATATGTTCGAACTCACGACCCAGGGTATGTGACTTGGAGCATGGCTCGCTTTCGCACATTGCCTCCAGATCAACAAGATTTCTGCCGGTACTGCCAGTTGATGGATCCGGACAATTGAAGATGGATCCTCGATTCAGTATTGATAAAAGCTTTCGTAAGTCTGTCACTGAAACCCGAAATTTCCTGAAGAAGAATCCTCAACAACCCGGTTTTGATGTAAGGACTTCCAAGAGTTTCGAACATGCTGCCCGAATTGCCGAGGAAGCCTTTGTATCTCCACAGTCAAGTGTAGTGAGTGAGCCATTGATTCTGTTAGAAGTCTATGCGAATGAACACAGTTCTCTCACTGAGGCCTTTCAGAAACGAGGTTTAGCAGCCATGAGATTCACCAAAAGGGATGGCGATCTGGCCACTGTCGAAGGCCGACGTAAACTATGGGATGTGATCTCTAAGTATCAACCGGCCTACATTTGGGTTGCCCCAGAATGCGGTCCTTGGTCGGGGTGGTCTCGTCTAAACCAATTCAAAAGCCTTCGTTTGTTTGATAAAATTGAATCTGAACGTCAACAGCAAAGGGCTCATATTGAACTGTGTGCCAAGTTGTGTAGATTTCAGAAGGATCGGAATCGCCATTTCTGCCTTGAGCAACCCCTGAGCTCACAGATGCCACACGTTGAAGAATTTCAAGACATCCTTAAACTAACAGTAAAAGCAACTTTCGACATGTGTGCTTTTGGTTTGAAGATTCCTGGAACTGATCGTTTCCTTCGTAAGTCCAGCATGGTTTTCACAACTGATACTGATTTAGCACGTGAACTTGAAAAGTCTCGGTGTCGCCAAGACCATATTCATCAACCCATTGCTGGAAGTGTGTCTGTGAAGCATCAACGGCAAGCTCTTTCTCAGTTTTGCGCTTCTTACTGTCGTGGTTTTGCTGTCAAGATCGCGAGGATCATTGGTAGACATTTTCAAGAAGCCTTTCATGAGGATGAGTCACCACCAAAGAAACTTCGTTTTTCTCACAATCTCCATAAGCGTGCCAGATTGGATGATTCGTCTCGTAACTCTGATCCTATTGACCTTGATGCCGATGAGCTGACAGCTCCGGGCACCAGTAGTGCTGAGCCAGATCCGAATCAGGCTCCTGCTAGTGTAGGCAGATCACCAGGAAGTGAAGCTTCGTGGAACTTAATCCTATCCATGGCTGACCGATGTGCTCCAAGAGTTGGCAACATCAGATATGGAGCCGACTCCGAAATCACTCAGCACATGCAACGATTAGTTCCTGGCATGCACATTCAATACGTGTTTGTTTGCCGAGGCACGGAGAGATTTCAACTTCCATCACAAGCAACCACGGACTTTCCGATTAGATATACAGTTTGTCAACATCGTCATACCGGAGCTGTTCATGATTTTGGTTTGGAAAACTGGGTTGAATTGAAGAGAAGTTTACGCATTCGTGCAAGCGTACCCAGTAAGATTTGTGTCACAGCATTTGGAACTTCATTGAATGTGCCGGTTGCCGAATCACCTGTTGTGCCACCAATGCCTCTAGCTGTTGAACAGCCTGACCTGCCTTCAATTCCTGAAGAGCCCATAATTCCAGAAACCATGAATCCTGTAGTTCCAAAGAACCTTGATTTGTGTGAAGGATGGGCACCACCACCCACACCTCTACACGGTCCCAAATTTCGAGCTCTAAGTAACCAAGAGAAATCCGATTTAGCCCTGGTTCATCGTAATCTTGGACATCCTGATCCTAATGTACTATCAGCACATCTGAAGGTGCAGGGAGCTGATCAACGTATTGTTGACGCCGCTCTAGAGTATGTTTGCGATGCCTGTGTTGAGTCTGTCGGTAAGAAACATCAAAGACCTGCTAAACTACATGATCCTTTGGAGTTCAACCAGCTAGTCGGGGTCGATGGTTTCTTTTGGTCAGGCAAACAAGGTTTTCAAGTCCATGTCTTTCACTGCATCGATGAGGCCTCTCTTTTTCATTTGGGTAGACGTTTGAAGACCAGAAATCCAGATCATACCATGAATATCTGGAATGAATTTTGGACTTCTTGGGCTGGAAATCCACAACGCCTGTACTCAGACCCTGCTGGCGAATTTAGGTCTCAGGAATGGAAGACAGCTCTTCAGGCCCGCAACATTTGCCCAGAAATCACCACTGAAGCGTGGCAACGTGGGCGTGTCGAACGACATGGTGATATCCTTAAGTCCATGATTTCTCGATGTGATCAAGAATCCCCTATTCAGACCCCTGAGCAATTTGATCAAGTTCTGATCATGTGCTGCCAGGCCAAGAATTCCCTTTCAAGACATCAGGGATATAGCCCAGAACAGATTGTTTTAGGCAAAGCGGTTTCCCTTCCAGCTTCCATTTGTAGTGATGAAAATCTTAGCGCTCACAGCCTTGCTTTAGGGAATGACCAAGATAGCGAGAGATTCAGAAGACATCTGGATCAACGTTCTCGAGCTCGCCGTGCTTTCTTGTTAACTGACAATGACCAGGCTCTCCGAAGAGCTTTGTATCGCAAGTCTCGGCCGACTAGGAGACCATTCTTACCCAATCAACTTGTCATGTATTGGATGAAACGTAACAAGTCCAGTAGACATGAATGTGGACGTTGGCATGGACCGGCAAAGGTCATTTTACAAGAGAGCAACTCCGGAGTTTGGATTTCTCACATGGACAGATTGTTTCGATGTGCTCCGGAAAGTCTTCGACCTGCCTCCTTGAGGGAATGGAATTCATCCACTGGAAGTCCAATGTTTGGTCCACAGCACATTGTTTCAGAACCTTTAGAAATACCTTCCCCTGGGGGTTCCATTGTGGATTCCAATACTTACAATTGGCCTGACGTAGAACCTTCTCCTACAACACCTGGGGACCCTCCTGGAGAAACATCAGAAGCACCTGTGAGCCCACAACTTTCTGGACAACCTGAGAGTGAAGTTGTGCCTGAGAGTTTGAATCCGTCCGATGTCTTGACTCCTCAGGTCAGCAGTCAAGAGCCTGCCGGGCCTTCGATTTCAGGAGTCTTAGATGGAGCATCTGTTCCCATTGATTTGGAGTCTTCAGATGATCAAGAGGATTCTCTCACTTCCATCTCTCAGCCCATCTTACATTGTGAAGCTTTGATTTCCCAACAGGAAGATTTATCATCCTGGGATATCCTTCATACCGATCAGACCTCTAGTGACCTTCTTTTGGCCCACGATGAATTGGTACTCCATGCAGAGCCCCTTACATGTTGTGAAGAACAGTGTTACTACCTGGAAATTGATCTTAATGAGAATGACATTCATAAGTGGTACAATGAAGTCAAACCAGAAGCCATGATTCATGTTGCCAGTGTTTCCAAACGAGCTAGAGCCGAAGTCCAAGTCAAGAACTTGTCTCTAGAAGAACGTATCTTGTTTGAGAAAGCCAAAGATGCAGAATTGAATTGTTGGATCCAAACCAACGCACTGCGACCTGTTCTTAGGCGATCCCTTAACCCAGAACAGATCCTCAAAAGTCGTTGGGTATTGACCTGGAAGAATTTGGAAGATTCTAGTGCCCAGCCCAACCATTCCTCTCAGCATTCTCGCAAGGCCAAGGCAAGATTAGTGGTTTTAGGTTTTCAGGATCCTAAACTGACTGAAGTAGCCCGGGATGCCCCAACATTGACTCGTGAAGGTAGAAACACCATTCTCCAGACCATAGCAAGCATGAAATGGCGTTTGTCTTCCTTTGATATCAAGACTGCCTTTCTGAGGGGTAAAGCTGATGATTCCAATCCTTTGGCCATGGAACCACCCATTGAGCTTAGAAAGAAATTGGGTCTTACTGATCAGCAAGTGTGCAGTCTCATTGGAAATGCATATGGTAGAGTTGATGCGCCACTCTTGTTTTATAAAGAATTGGTTGGCCAACTTAAGAAGTTGAATTTCCAGGTCCATCCACTCGAACCGTGTCTTTTCATTTTGGAGTCTCAAGGTCCAAAAGGTAGAATACTTCATGGTGTTCTAGGTACCCACGTTGACGATGGCATCTGTGGCGGAGATCAGTACTTCCATGATCAAATTAGTAAACTGAAAGAAGTGTTGCCTTTTGGTGCTTTCAAGCAACAAAGATTTGTTTTCACCGGTATTGCTTTGGAACAACTACCAGATTTTAGTATCTCAGCTAATCAGGAAGACTATGTCCATGCGATTCCTGCCATTGACATTGGTCGTTTGAGAAGACAACGACCTGATGAGCCAATTCAGGAAAGTGAATTGACTAAACTGCGTGGGCTGGTGGGTAGTCTGCAATATGCCGTGACACATACCCGACCTGACATTGCTGCAAAGCTGGGTGAGATTCAATCCCAAATGTCTCGAGGTACGGTTGCTACATTGATTGCAGCTAATAAAGTCTTGAGAGAAGCCCAAGAGTTTGCACACGTCAAAATTTGTTTTCGACATATCCCTGTTTCCGAAGTGTCACATGTGTCTTTTGGTGATGCATCCTTTGCGAGTCCTAAGCAATTGTCATCCCATCAAGGAACCATCATTTGTGCCACCAATCAGAAGCTCAATAGTAATGAACAAGCACCCATTTCACCGCTGATTTGGACATCAAAGAAGATTTCTCGAGTCGTCAGGTCGACTCTCTCAGCTGAAGCATTCTCGATGTCACGCAGCGTTGATCAGCTTGGATGGATGCGTTTGCTCTGGGGTGTTCTAGTGATTCCCAATTTCGATTGGCGTAATCCTATTTTGGGTTTGAAACAACTTCCTGTTTCCATCATTGTAACTGACTGTAAAAGTTTGTATGATCTTGTGACGAGATTAGCTATGCCATCATGTGAAGAATATCGTACCACCTTAGAGGTTCTACTCATCCGAGAAAGATGTAGTGAGCACAGCGTTTTTAGGTGGGTGCCGACGTCCCTCCAGCTAGCTGATCCTTTAACAAAGGCGATGGACGCAGCACTACTCCGTGCAGTGTTAGCCTCTGGTGAATTTCAGTTATTCGATGAAGAGGCTTCCCTCCGATGTAATTCAGAGAGGAAACAGGCCATATCCTGGATTAAATCCAAATCCCAGTCACATCAATAATTGTTTTTGGGGAGTGTGAAATCTACATGAATAGATTCCTTGATGTGACTCAGAGGTAACATGAGAGACTTAGCTTGTCCATCCGTGATCATTTCCTTGTCAAATTCAGTGGTGGGCAGCGGTTGTGGTTTTGCCGTGGGACGGCAACTTCGAGCCATTGGCGTGGTCACAAAACAGTGCCGGGCGCTGTGGAGACAGGGTCTCCATTTTGGTTTGGTTGGCAAATCACCTTTTCTTCAGTTGATCAGGGATCCTCATTCAATCTTCTGAACGCTACTGGTGGCTCTTTGACAATGTGTAAATATATTTATATATTATGCAATTGTATGATATTATATACATATATAAATCACTGTAAAATCAGAAAGCATATGCGTGCATACATTGCATGGAAACATGGCGTGCCCTTCATGCCTTTTTTAGATGGATTGCGTTTGGATGGCCAGGTGTCGGCTATGCGCTAGATACCAAGCGCTTGTGAAGGTTGAGTGACTGACATATAGTTGAACATATTTGAACTGTGTGTAAGAAATTCCTAATGGCTCAAGCAAGGCTGACCACTGTGTTTGAAAGAAGATGCAATGATAAGTGCAGTTTGAGGCAGCTACAGCGAAAGCGATGCACAGCTTCTATTCCACATATTTCACTTTGGTTGCTGGAAGCATTCTGAAACTATATTGTGAAAGGAATCTATCAACGATGATTTTACGTGGACTTTGCACTCCACAGTTTGTTAAGGTCAAGAGTGCCGGTCGGAGATAGCCATGACAACAAAGGAGATCTCATTGAAATGCTTCATCTTGCCGCCCCGTGCACGTCTGGTCTGCGATCTAGCTACAGTGCATCATATACCTTAAATAAATGACTGAATACTAGAAATGGTTTGATAAGGTCGGATGACTACAACAAGAGCAAATTTTAGAATTAATCAAGAAATCAAATACATCATGTTCAGTAAAAGTACAGATAGATAAATGCAGATACATAGTGCAGACAATGCAGATTTGATATAAATGCAGATAAACAAAGGATACAACGTGAATATGACAAACAAATGGATAGAAAAGTATATGGAAACTCCACGGATCTCATTTTGTTTCTCATGCTTTACACTTCAAATCTTGCAAGTCTTCGTGCTATTTAATATAGTTTCGTTTTGCAGTTCCATTATACGTGACCGTTGGAAAGTCTTTTCGAGGACATTGCCAATGAACTTCTGAAGCGACGAAGCGAGATGGATGCTGTGAAGGAGAGTCTCAAGGCGCGATGGGGCTGTCCTTTAACAGAATCCCGGATGGCCACAGTTGGTAGGAAGATTTGTAATGCCTGTTGTGAAGTAATGTATTGATTGATAGATCGGGACGACTATACTCGTTTTAAAAGCTGTAGAGAAACCAGAAAAGCATCTTGATTCTTGATTGTTTGTGCTTTTCTGCATTACTGCGGACATTTCCTTGGATAACCTCCCTTGTAACTTGTATTCTCGGGGCAAAGTTGCTCTGCAGATGTTGGAGCATAGATCCAAGTGAAAGGCTAGCAGGATAGGGGCGAACATCGTCAAACACCTTTCAGTCACGACAGGTCAAACATATCCATGTTCATATTCACCGACACGTGAGTGTTGCAATCTTGGTATTGAGATGGGGTAGAATCATAATATGTGCATTGTTTACCGTTATAACGATTTAAAGGATGTTGGAGTTGCTGGAGCAATGGTATTCTATCCCCTCATCACATGCACCAAATTCCAACATCCACCTAACGAAAAACAATCCAAAGCACCAAGCATTGACACAAGCTAAGACGGACAAACATGCTGCGAATCGATACTGGCGTCAAAGGTGTTGAGCAATGTTTAGCGTTGTTTTTTTAGCATACCGTATTATACATGTAAGTATATATAGTGATGATGGATGCAGGTCTCCGTCACATGTCACCAGCCAAATGTGAAGATCCTTTGTTAGCAATACTTCTGCAAGTCCCAGGCGATCGAGTCAAAGACTCCGCAGAATGGAGGCTTGCTTTTGCATGGTTGGAAAATGTTGGAACCAGCTTTTTTTGCCTTGGTACTTTTCTCATTTTGCCTATCAAAATCCAAATGGCCATGGCTGGATGGTTACATCATGATGTCATTGCATGAAGCAATCCTGCACAAAATATGTACTTGAAGAAGCTACAGTTCTTATGGCAAGTGGTGGAACCTCCATGGTCTTGGTGTGTTTGTTCATTGTTTGATTACATCACATTCTGCCACGTTTTGAAAAGCTAAGATAATGATGCCATGTGTGACTACAGTCGCCACAAGTTTCACCAGGTGCAACCATCAAGGATTTGACAGAGCTTTTGGAGATTGAGTGCAAGGTGCATTCTGATTACCTTGCAGCGTCACATTTTTCAACGGAGGATTTTGATTTTGGCCACGGGGCAGGGCCGTCAGAATGATGTGGAGGAACTTCGTCGACAGTTGGGATGCCGAAACTGTTGGCGAAAAGGGTGGGTGGTGGTGGTGTTTTTTTTTTAAAACCATATAAAAGATGAAGCTTGATCTTTGACATGCGGTAGTAATGCGAACTATGTAATATGTTTTACAATTCACATTCATTTCGACTGGCACATGTATGTTTATTGTTTGCAACATAGACATATTGTATATATGTATATATATATATGCGTACGTACGTTAACATAGTGTATGTACATGTCATCTTCACATATATTGCTGCAAGTCAAAATTCGGGGTGCGGATCAACCACCAACACCCACAGGGGATCCAGACTCCACGATCCAGACCTGCGATTCAAACCGATCCAGACCTCACGATGCAGACCGATCCAGACCTGACGATCCAGACCTGTGATTCAGACCTATGATCCAGACCCCTTGCTTCATTTTGTTTGGGGTTGTTGATCTAGAATCTAGACCCCTTGTTTTCTTTTGGAGTGAGCATGCTGGACCCTGCCCCATCCCTTCCCTTATGGCTGGACCATGGTCTTTAAGGGCTGTGTAGCTGCTTGCTGCAGCTGTGCCGCCTAGCTTGTAAGTTGGAGCATTTTCGATCCGCGCCCGTTCCAGACCTCGTTCCACACAGTTCCAGACCTGTTCCAGACCGTTCCAGATCTGCCAGACCGGCTCCATGGAATCGGACCTTATGGAGTAAGAGGTCTGTGCCCTTTGCCACGTCTGCGTGTCCAGGGCGGAACCAATTTGATTATCATGATTCAAGAACTCCGTTCCAGACGTGCTTAAGAGACATTTTACGAAAGTGGCCGGTCCAGACGTGCGGATCACCACGGAACGTTCCAGACCCGTTTATCGACCCGTGCCCATAATAGGTATATATTTGTTATTTTTTGTTTACATGTCTTGATGCACGTTTACATTCAAGAAAACGCTCTCCACCGTGGCTCAGGTTGCAACTTACAGAGGCGCTTCTTGCCAATGGAAATTCTCGAGATGTTTGGTAGCCAAGACACTGTTGGAAGGACAGAACTTGTTTTGGCCATGACCTCTGCATTGATAGCAGACAACTTTTCAGTTTGTCCTGGGTCCTTGACCTTTGGATGCAGGGTCAAAGGTCAATCCAATTCTTCATCATGTCCTGTCTGCACCGGGTAATGCCATAGCTGCCACATTTTGTCCGGCAGAACAGAACGTGTATGATTTTTTTTGTTCAAGCATCAGGGACCTTGGTTTTTGTTTTCTGACCCGGGCTTAAGGCTTTTGTAGATCACAAGCAGGTCTCAACTCAACACATCTTGGCTACGATTCCCCTTCAGTGCCCATGGATTTGAAGGTCTTCATATGACTTGCTATTCGCCTGGTGGTATTTGGGAATCACTTGGAAGATGTCAGGTGCAGCAGACTTTGGACGACGTGGACATGCGTCTTGGTCGTTTGGCCTGGGCACCAAGCCTCATCCGCTGTAGCCTTGGTGGATGTTGTGTAGATGTTATTGGAATTCATTCATCACATACACTTGGCATGCCTACCCTCTTAGGTTAATTATTTGGAGGTGGAGTAGGTATCCCAAATAATTTTCACCAATTAATTTTGTTTTATACGATCTCATGATATAAGTGTTGACTCTTCGGAAGAGGTAGGTGGTTCTGGACAAGAAGTTGTGAAAATTAATTTCCAGTGTGCCCACCTTCAAATAATTTCAACACATGTGACAAGAACGGCAATGTGAAATTATTTGCGACAGTAACAACACCCTCAAATCATTTGCATTATTTTCCAGTGAATGTTATGGAAAAAAATGATGGATGGAGGGCTAGTGCCAAGGGCTTCACATAATTTTTAGGGTCTATCAATTCTCGGGGTCTGAGGTAGTGATCCCCCCATGAAATAAGGATATAACAATTATACACTCTTGGATTTTGGGGTTTGGATTTTGCAGTTTTGATTTTGGACTCTGGATCTTGGATTTTGGGGTTTGGATTTTGGAGTTTTGATTTTGGATTCTGGATCTTGGATTTTGTGGTTTGGATTTTGGAATTTTGATTTCGTTTCTATTTCCTATGATCCCCCCAACTACTAAAAAAACTCGTTCCTAGATTTGTGATCCA
>DF240106.1:52546-73855 GCA_000507305.1 Breviolum minutum Mf 1.05b.01
TATTCTATTTGCTAGGCAACCTACCCCGCGCACGTCATCCTGAAAGCACTTTCTGAGCACCGCCCCATAGGCACGGCTTAGCGACATCATTGCGAACACATACGGACGGTTGCGAACGGTTGCAAAAACCAAAACAACGCCGAGGGACGGGAACGCATTCGGGAGAAAAAACAAACCTGTTGTACCGTCACAAGTTCCGAATGGTTGGAAAGATGTGGAAAGTGATCTTCCTGGCAATTCTTTGTGACCTTTTTGGGATGGTTAAGTGATCCGAACTCAAACGTTGTTGGTGACCTCCAACGTTTGGGAGTGAAAAGGTCACTTTAAGTAACCTGGTACCTTCCCAAGCTCCGACTTTCTGAAAAAACTTACTTTGAAATCAGGTCGCTCCCCCAGCTGAAGACGCGCTCACCTTCAAGTTCAACTTGTACCGTGGACAATTTGAAGTTTATATAGTTTTTTCCTTTTAAGGGCGGTTTATGTTGGTCTTATTGTTTTTTTTGTGAGTGGAAATTATTTTCCCTGATGGGGACTAGCTACATGGGACTTACACGGGGTTTATTGCATAAGCGATTCGCACGCAATAAGGACTAGGATCTATCCAGTTTTTTTTGTGTATGGTCTCAGATGATGCTTCATTTAATTTCGCCCTTTTGGAGGATTGCGCACCCAAAATGAAGAACGAATTTCAGGTATCTAAGGGCAAATTTTACCACGCAGATACTGTGGTTGAGATAGCCATGGTTGGTGGATATTTTTTAAGCATGCACATCTATGACATACACAGAGCCAGTATTTTTCATCAGTTATCAGGGACTTGATCATTGGTTGCTCGGTGGTGACTTCCTATGGGTCCCTATGGGTCCCGCCGAGTTTCCCCGAAGTTTCTGCAGAACCCAAGGGCCCCCAGAGGCACCAAAGTTCTAAGCCTGCCAGTAACCACTGGGAATCTACAACTTGGCCATTTTACCCCAGGGATTGGTGGATTTTGGGGGATGGATCCCCAATTTGAAGCCATGATGGAAGTTTTTTTTTGAGATGTACTTTAAATGATGTTGATTCCGTATTTTGTTGGAAACATCATGAAGCAAATCCATGATATTTCTATCATTAGAAAAACAGAAACAGTTCTCAACAAATCTCCAGAAAATCTACGTTCAACATGTTCCCCTTCACCCTTCCCTTATTTTCGACTCTGAGGCGCATCGCGGCCTCTTCCTTTGATCCAGCCTTGAAGAAGAAACCACAATCCCTGCGCGAGTCAGCTATCCGAACGGAGAAGAGTAACACGCAGGAAGTTGTGGAGGTAGAAGATCCCAATGACGTGTCTCTTGGCAGGCATTATTCGGAGAGTCAAGAACAAATGGTAAGGTTTACAGCGTAAATTTCTCTGAAATCAAGATCGGCACCCCAAACATAGCCATGGTTGAAAGCAAATACATTTTCCAAGATGCATCATTTTCAGTATCCTCCTCAAATTTCTAGGGTGGTAGGTGTTTTTTTGTTTTTATGTTGCTGGTTTTTCGAGTTTCAATTGAATGCATGTCATACCTCCAAATGAAGTCAGTCGTTTTTGGGTGTTTTGGGTTGTTGGTGAAAAAGAACAGCTACTTTTTTTCGGGGAACAAGATAGCCAAATGCGATTTGAAAACATGTCTCGCATCTTGATTGAAAGGCTTGGCCTTTTTGCCCCCGAATGGTAGCCTAGGACTAAACCTTCTCCAAATATCTCCAACAGCATGGGGATATCAGTGAGACATATTATGTTGCGTTTGTATTTCCCCCAGGGTTTCGGATAATCCTAATTGTTGAATTAGTTGGCCCAGGATTTTTTTCCACGAAAAAGAACAATTTTCCAAGTAACAAAAACTCAAACGATCCATGGTGCAGTTGTGGCGTTTTTTCTTGAGGACCCAAACGGGCTGGGTCTGAGAATTCTCCCGATGAGTGAGCCGCTCTCCTTCCCGTACAACTTCTCACACCACCGGGGTGACCTCGCAAAATCCCCACAAAAATGGCCGTACTATACCTTATTATCAGGTTAAGGATAATAAGTCGCCCAGATTCTTGCAATCTTCGAAACATCCGAGAAATTCTCAGGGCAGGTGACCGGCTTCCATTCAGGGCAGAATGGCTGGCTGCCTGGGTTTGTGTTTTTTTTGAGTAAACCTGGGTTTTGGGCAGGAAAATTACACAACAAAAATCGAGATTTTTTACACACCTGATGGTGGTAAAGAAGTTAGGGAACTCTTTAATAACTTTGTTCTGTGACGGCATTTGCAAGTCAGCACAGTGAAACATCCGCGGGAAAGGCATTTTCTTCGGCCTATTTTGACCTTCAGCGACTTCATGACTTGATTGAGAAATCCTTTGGTCCCATCCCCGGTACTAGGAATCCCCCCCGACCCGCTCATGATGGTGGGTACCACAGAATTACTCTAGTGCTTTTACTAAACTAGTACTAGTACCAGTAAGTGGCGTACTGTAAAATAGCAAAAGCAATAGCAGTAGCAGTAGGAGAAGGAGAAGAAGCGTAGCTGTAACAGTACCAGTAGCAGAAGGAGTAGGAGTAGTAGGGGTAGTAGGAGTTGTATGAGTAGTAGGAGTAGTAGGAGTAGTAGGGGTAGTAGGGGTAGTAGGGTAGTAGGAGTAGTAGGAGTAGTAGCGGTAGTAGGAGTAGTAGGAGTACACGGCGGTGAAAGTAGATGGCGCAACTCCGAAAAGGTGGATTAGTAAGGAGCCATGATAAACCAATACATGGGAGTTGCGCCATCTACTTTCCGGGTGGTATAGTAGGCGTAGTAGGAGTAGTAGGAGTAGTGGGAGTAGTAGGAGTTGTAGGAGTAGTAAGTAGGAGTAGTTGGAGTAGTGGGAGTAGGAGGAGTAGGGGGGTAGGAGGAGTAGGGGGGTAGGGGAATAGGGAGTAGTGAGAGTAGCGGGAGTAGTGGGAGTAGGAGTAGGAGGAATAATCAAAGTTTCTACATATCGATCGAAAAATAACAAGTGTCGTTCATTCCCACCCGCCCTCCCACTACATACGTACACACACACACACGTTTTGGAGGAAGTGTCAGTCGCATCACATCGACTTTTTACTTAGACCCAACATCGCCTTTCCTTACAGTGCTCCTCGGTCAACATATATGCCTTTGTTCCAGCTTTGAGATTTTCGGCCATTCCTGCGAGGCGCGTTTTCCGTTGGAAAAAGAAACGACATCCGGCAGGGGCTGCCAGCATCACATGTGAATTCACACTGACTTGTGAACCCAAGACGCATTGTACCTGAGAAAACACAATAAAAGTGAACCCGAGGAATGTGGCAGGATTCCTGCGACGCGCGTTTTCTTTGAAAAAAATCAAGGAATGTGGGAGCGGTCAGCTGCGAGTCATTTAAATTTACAGTCACATTGAACGCAAGACGTGTTTTACTTGAGAAAACACAGGGAATCTGGAAGGGTTTCCGCGACGCACGTTTTAGTTGAAAAAAGATTTGGAATCCGGGAGCGGTTGGTCGCGTGTCATATGAATTTACAGTCACTTTGAACGCAAGACGCATTTTACTTGAGAAAACATAAGGAATCTGGGGGTGCATTTTACATGAGAAAACATAGCGATAGGCGCGAGAGGGTCATCCGTGGTATTTAAAATTATTTAAATTTACAGTCAGGATGAAGGCCAGGCACTTTTTACATGAGAAAACACAACGATTTCTCCGGGGTCGGCAGGAGAGGGCCGAGGGAGTACAAACAGAGATGAAGTGGTAGGAGTAGTGGGATTGGTAGGAGGCAAAAGTGGTAGGTCGCAGGAGTGGTAGCAGTGGTAGCAGTGGTAGCAGTGGTAGCAGTGGTAGCAGTGGTAGCAGTGGCAGCTCTGATAGTAGTGGTAGTAGTGGTAGTAGTGGTAGTAGTGGTAGTAGTGGTAGTAGTGGTAGTAGTGGTAGTAGTGGTAGTAGTGGTAGTGGTAGTGGTAGTAGTAGTAGTAGTAGTAGTAGTAGTAGTAGTAGTAGTAGTAGTAGTAGTAGTAGTAGTAGTAGTAGTAGTAGTAGTAGTAGTAGTAGTAGTAGTGTAGTAGTAGTAGTAGTAGTAGTAGTAGTAGTAGTAGTAGTAGTAGTAGTAGTAGTAGAAGTAGTAGTAGTAGTAGTAGGAGTTGGAGTTGTAGTAGTAGTAGTAGTAGTAGTAGTAGTAGAAGATGTAGTAGTAGTAGTAGTAGTAGTAGTAGGAGGAGTAGTAGTAGTAGTAGTAGTAGTAGTAGTAATAGTAGTGGGTGTTTTTCTATCCTTGGTATACCCGTATACCGCATACCCCTAATACAATTCCTTGATGATTTGGGATTTCTTGAACAGTACGCCGCCAGCCTTAGCGTTAGCAACAACCCCGCAACTTTCAGCCGATTGGCGCCCCGCAGAAATGGACGGTCGGTAGTGTGTCCGATGTTGCTACAACGCTAGGCATGACTGATGCCTTCAAATCCAAAACTCACCGGCAAGGCGTAACTGACAGGTTAAATTTGTGTGAGGTGAATGTGAACAACGATGAATGACCTTCCTCGCGGTAGACTTGTCTTCATTGCTCCTGCACAGAGGTTTGCCTGCGGGTTTGCCTGCAATTTGGAAGTTTCCATGGAATGATGAAAGTTGTACCCAAAAATTTGAGATTGTAAAAATGGTGAGTGTGAAGGGAAACACCCCCGCAGCTTTTGGAAGCACCCATTTCATATACATATACATATATATATATATATTTAGATATAGGTAGATATCTTTATTATGGATTTTCTAATTTGTAGACCATATAAGCACCTTTTTTATGCAGCTGAAGTTCGCCACTTGACTCCCTGAAAACTTGTGGTTCTTCAAGTTCTTCCCTTTGCGCCTGGGGACTGTCACACGTTGGGGTGCTAGAATTTGTTTTGGGGTTAAATGAAAACCGATTTTGGGTTTGATCCTGTCAACTTTGACCCATTGCCAAATGAACAAGCAGCGAACAAGTTGTATTCACCTTTACTTTGATGATCGGTTAGGCTTATTGGCTCTTTAAACATATTGAAAAAGCAATGGCAGTGAAATTCATCCCTTATGAATTCCTCGATTCTCAGCAGGTGCAGAGGGTAGTTGGGGTAGTTTCCATGGTTTTTTCGACTTCATCGTGGCCAGTTAAGATCTTCGTATCTCGAATCGTGATGAGCAAATGAGCAAAAGATGTCCAATTTTCCCTACTAAATGACGAACAAAGTTTTGCACTTAAGCAACCAAAACAGTTTCTTACATTCACTTCGGTTCATTGTGTCATTTTTGTGGAGGTAACCCAACTATGATTAGGTTAAGTTTATTTTCACACCGCCCATACTGGTGGTTCTATTAACTATGAACCGACCAGGATTTGATGTTTTTCTGTTCACGAGATCCTCTTCCTGGTGAATAAACTGCAAATCCTGGGGAACATTCAAACTGCAAATCATCCACAGTCTGGCATATTCCAGGATTGCTTGAAAAAGCCATGAAAAAATCGGTAATTTTGTGAATAAACTGGTGAACCAACCAGGATGTCTTTGTATCTTGATGTCACATTGGCATTTCTTGAACGCGGAAACTCCTATTCTGCTTCGCGGCGGCGGCAAAAAGCTTAGCCAACCGCTGTGACCGCTGCGAGGCAGCAAACTTCTGTGATGTATATACCCGTGCCGTTGCGAACCGGATTTTTTTTTAAACACACTCGGTATAGTACCACATGCGGTTGATTTTTCAGCGCTGGCAAGGCAGCTGATCGGATGGCTGGAAACAAGGCCACATCCAACCGCGAACTGACGACTCTGTGAGCTGATGGGATTGGGAATGAATGCGAAACCGGGTGACCTTTGTTGGGTCACGATTCATTCCGGAAAACAAAAACTTGGAGAGGAGAGCTTCGGGGTGTGTTTTTTTCGAAACAAAAACGGATGAAACACCGGAACCTGGGAGTCGTGGAGGGCATAGCTATTTTGAAAATGCTAGGATTTTAGGTGACTTGCATGATTTACAAGAAACTCACTTGGAGGAAAAAAGTAATCCCCTCCCCCAGTTTGCATACAGCAGTAAAATCTGAACTATGTCAAGCCAAGATGTGATTCCGCAAGGTTTGTGGTTTGGATGGGTGATTGATTTGGAGGGAAGGAATTCAAAGTGACCGGTTTTTTTTTAAAGGAAAAAACGGGGCCTCGGCCTTTTTGAAAAGATGGGTTTACCCGGTCGGGATTCTATCCATCATCAAATATCAAGCAATACTCCTCCCGAAACTAAAAACTGGACCCTAATAATGATGAGACTTGGTGTCCAGCCGTTCGTTTTCCGGGGCGTAGCTGGATTGTAGATAGTTGTTTTTGTATTTTTTAACGGTTTCTTTAAGCGAACAATCCATCCAAGCATGAAATGCTTCTTGCTAGTCGTTGGTGAGGTATTATGTATATATATATATATGGGTTGTCCACCAAAACGCTGGTTATTTGCTGTATAGGGGATGTAATAAAGGGATTATTTCATAAGCCATGAAATCAGGATCCCATCATGAACCAATCAGGATTTCTTGCAACGTCATGTCAGGATTGTGTTACCGTTGCTCATGTGCTTCAATAAAGCCACCACCATTTGTAATTTTTTTGATGCTGTTTTTTGAGTGATGTCAAGTCATTTTCCTCTGTGGCAGATGCGATGTGTCACTGTCGGTGTGCGACTGTTATGTTAATTTTTCAAAACAATTTTTCCAGTGGTCATTAAATACCACCCATCCAGTAGTAGGGACTATATGAAAAACTTCATGGCGTGGAAAGCCGGAAATTATTTGCAGTCTTTCGTTGGAACCAGGGGTGCTGAAAAATGCCCATCCAAGCATATTTTTTGGGCGAAACTTCAAGCTTGTTGCTCACATGTATTAAGCTATTTTGACGGTTATTTTCCTCCTGAAAAATATGACACATATTTGGTTGGTTCGTAAATAGTTAATATGTTAATACTAGGGCTACCGCCCATGCCACCGACCCTGTTTCCGATTTTGACTCTAGATTCCGGAACAAAAACAAACCATACAAAAACAACCTAGCCTTCTTTCCACATGAGATTTCAGAAAATCTGAAACCCAGTGGTCTTTTGAGAAAGCTCCTTTTGTCAGCGAAAAGCCACCACCATTGCAGGGCTGGGGCGCCTCGGCCGAGGCCCATTTTGCATGGTCAAAGGACTGGTCCTGGAAGCGGCGAAGAAGCTGCAGAGGTTATTCGACAGTTAAGACCACGACAGGTGTGGTGGTTCGGTTGGGTGTTGCTGGAGGTCGTTAATTGGGGGGAGATACTTTCAAAGACATCCCGAAGTTGAAGAGAGTTTTCTCAAGCAGCACCTCATTACCCAATAAAAAAGGGGGAGACATTTTAAACAGAGGAATGGATACTGTATGTCTTTCAAGCATCATTTTTGAACGCCTGTGTCAGGAAATTGAGGGGTGCAGGAAATGTAGAATACTTTTTTGGGTTCTTATAAGCTGGTGATATTGTTGATGGAAGAAATCCTGCACCACCTGGGATTTATAAACCTTGTAAATAATGGGATAATCTACATATCAACTGGTGCAGGATCTCTTCCATCAACAGTATGATTGGTCTGCACTATGTTCCTGCATGATTATTTTTCATTATATAGTTTTTTTTTGCTATTGAGTTTGCTTCCACTCCCCCGTGAGTTTAGGGATCTTCAGCATTTTGACGAGTTCCATCTTTTTGATCAATGGTGTGTTGGTGGTAAAGCCTTATTAAGGCTATTCCATGACTTCTCCATTGGTTTGTTTCAGCACTCATCACTTGGTGATCCTGGCGTTCCTTGTCCTTCCACCAAAGTTGTGAAAAACACCTGGGATGTTTTTTTCGGCGAAGAGGCATAGGAGTGAGGCAAGGAACTCGATTTTTTTCCTGGCCTCGTTGTTGTTGTTGTTGTTGTTGTTGTTGTTGTTGTTGTTGTTGTTGTTGTTGTTGTTGTTTTTTTGTCTTCAGTGTTTTTCATGGCCACGTTTCCAACGTTTTCGTTGGTCGAACATCTTTTTCTTCGGCAAGTCTGGGTACAAACTTTGTCAAAGTGTCCGGAATTTCGTGTGCTCAAAATGTCGACAAAGCTTTGCAAATTGCAAGTTGCAAAGGTTTAAGGCCTTTGAAGCCCCTGGTGGCCTTTTTTTTGGGGGGGGTCCAATTTTTTCCGCGACCGAGATGTGTGTTTGCTGTCCCGCCTTTCGGGGGGGGGTGTATTACTGCGGTCGGACGATGCGCTGATTTTTGTTGATCAAATTCTACTTTTCAGGAAAATGAGCAGAAAACAAACTTTGAGTCTGGAGAAGCGAGCAAACACCTGTAAAATCCAGTAGCTTTGTGTTAAAATCAAAGACCACTCAAATTGCATTGTCAGAATGTTTTTTTGATTTTCTATATGACCAAGGCGTCCATTTTTCAGGTTGGTTTGGTTCCGATTTTTTTTATTGTTGATGGACAGGTGATGGTGGAACTCTGCCAGCGACGTTACGGCCAAGTGCTTTCTTCAATGATGATGGGTTGCTTGGATGAATTTGGGTGTATTATGACATGATGTTATTCAACAAATTGCAATGGCCCAACACTTCATAAATTTGGAATTTGGGAAGGTGAATTGTGCTGAAATTCAGCCAGAGAAATCTGGAATGTAACTGGTGCCATTCCTTGCTGTTGGTTTGGAAGGGAGCTGCAGGTGTTTTAGAGCTTTTCACAAGTCACGATTTCAGAATTAAAACAGCACCTTCTCACCACGAAAAAAAACACCGCGTTGCGTTGCTTGATTTCGGTACGAAAGTCGGAAAATGAAAACTCGCCTCAGAACGATAGTGGGACTGGAAGACGTTCCTTTCCTTTTGAAATGGCTCCTTTTTAAGATTCTACTCTAACACTGCAATTTTTTTTTGGCCTCTTCTGGGGTTCTGAGTTTCAAGAAACAGCCACCAACTGGGATCACAAGCACCTATCAAAATTGTCACTGCGGGAATGACCTCAAATGTGTTTAAAAACCCATAGAGTGGAATGTTTCATTTCGAACCTTGAGCACAGAATCAAATTTCAGAAATGTCCCCGGATTTTTCGGATCCCTTTTTTGCAAGCGGATTTTGGTCCACTCCTAAAACAACATCATTTTTCCCATTCAAGATTGGAATTCCTGATGAGTTTTTCTCTTTCTTGCGTCAATGTTTTCTCGGGGTTTCAACTATCCCACGTTTGACAAATCAAAGATTCAAAGATTGACTTCAAAGGATATCAGCTATGACCTCAACAGCCTTTTTTGTATAGTGTTTTGTCCCCATCCCCATGGTTTTTTTCCAGGATTTTGTCCATCAATTCTTGCACAGTTTTTGAAGGCTTTTTAGTGACCTTGTAGAAACATCTCCGTCTACTTACCAGAAGTTTTTTGCCAATAAATTTGGCTATATCACGCAATGGTTTAAACCTGTAAACACTTGGTTCACTGTTGAGGTCTTTTTTGCCGAAGTCAAGTAATCCCGCATATTACCCTTTACAACAGATCATTTGTGATGATGTTTTTGTGCATTCTATTGAACGATGTGATTTCACCTTGGGATATCTTTCAAACAGATTTTCTAAGCATCTGAAGCAAACAAACCTAAGAGATTCCTAGGATAGGAAGCGCGTGTTTCTTCGCCTCATATCTTGGAGGTCTTCCTATGGGTCCACCATCGAAGTTGGACATTCTAGGTGCCGTTGGGTGACATTCAACCGTTGGAATCGACAAAGGAAGCTGTAAAATGGGAAAAGGCAAAGATGGTTATTTCCATATGATGGGTGTTTCCTTAAATGGTGGGAAAACCCCCAAAACCCACACCCCAAAATGATGATCATTTTTAGTAGGGAAAACCCCATGGTTGTTGGGTACCAAAATTCAAAGGAAAACCCCATATGTTTTTCTGTATTCTGTTTGTGGTTGCAGCCAGTCGGTTTTTTGATACATTTTTCTTTTTATTGACCATGTAGATTGAAGTCGTATTTTTTTTTACTGTTGAAAATGCCAGAATTTTCCAGATACGTTGGCTTGCTAGACAATAGTTTGATGGGTGGCTGAAGATCAGTGCTTTGGGTTTTTCTGCTCTTGCAGAAACCTGCAGATTAGAAAGGGATGATGTGGGTATGTTTGAAAATGATGGGACCTTGCAAAACTTCCCCCAAAAGAAATGAGCAATGATCAAAAACCCGGTGGGTTGGGTTATGTAGGGGATCATACTACCCAGTTATATGGGGATTATTTCATAGACCATTATAAGGATCCCTATTAAACAACCAGGATTCAATGGAAAGTAAGGGGCCCCGGGTTTTTTGACCGTGGCCTAAATGGTTGATTTTGGTCGCGGATTTGTGCAGATTTTATTTGTATGCGATACAGTTGATGCTTCAGAAATCCCAAGGCCAACCACCTGGGATGTTTTTCTAAAGCCTTGTCAATAATGGGATACACTACCTATGAACTGGTGAACACCGGATTTCAGAACCATGAAAAGAGTATGGCTTTAGTTTTTGCACACGATGGATGCGAAGTGCATGCAGGAAACGTCATTCTTTTCCGCATCCCACCGCTCTTGAGGTTTCGTACCTTCTCCAAAGTTGAAGTCATAATTAATATCAATTGAAAGCAAGTCATGTGGAGGGGGTGCGGAGCCGAAAAACAAAGTATACTCCATAGAATTTTGATTTATTTTGTGTTGTTTTTTTTGCCCCGCCCCTGAAGAACAAGAAAGAAAGAGCAAACGAACAATTAGCGCCTGTGGCCCAAGGAAAACTCAGCGGAAACGCAATGGATGCAGTCAATGGGAAGTGGATCGATGCAAATGTTCTTCAATCAAGAAGACTTCTGAATTGGAAGCAAGAAGTTCATTTTCTTTGCACTTGTGTTTTTCCCGATCCTATCTTGTTTTTTGATGTATTTTCATTTTTTCCTCCTTTTCACGCATTCATCCTAGGACAGTTGCAGGAACAAAAGTGAGGACCACAGAATCCAAAGCCAACAGCCAAGCAAATAATGGCAACAAAACCCTGGAGATGGAAAAATCAAAAGGGAAGAGAAGAATAAGACAGCGGTTTGTGGCATATAAAAGAGGAAGGCAACGCTTATGGGCATTCATGGATGCATCAGTAAATTTTTTCCAATGATTCGTTTGGTGGTGATTCGTCCGGTTATATAGTACTTCCCACTACGTCGCGTCACCTCTCAGGTGAAAAGTCTGCATCATACATTACTGATGGGCTGAACTAAGCAGTGCTGATACCTGCGGTTGTCTGAAAAATATGCAACTACATTTTTGAGACACATGTCATCCTTGAGAAATGTTCCAAGAGGTCTCGAGCAGGAAAAATGATATTGATTCACCAAGCCCTATAAAATCAGCCATTGAAATTTTGTAGGTGTATGCAGAAAATCCCTCCAAATTACCATACATTTACTACCAATTTTGGTCGTTTCTCCGCAGGGGGAATCCGATCTTTTCAAAATGGCCGAAAAGAATTCCAGCTTAAAATGGCCGAAAAGAAATCCAGGTTAAGGATTCATACCTGGACCTTCAAAGGGGTGCCAAATGGTTCCTAAAAGGTATCAATTCTCCATTTCTTAGGGTTTAATTGGCACCCCTTTGAAGGTCCAGGTATATGGATTCATAATAAATTGCCCATGGATGATTGGTTTCCCCCGACTTTTTTTGGGGCGAAGTCTATGGACCCCCGCCTGACTTTTTTCAGAATGGGCGATGGAATTTCAAGAAATTCGGGGTGAAGTTGATGGGCGTTGTCGGAGGCAACATTCATGGTGGCCTACTTCAACATGAGCCCGGAAACACAACTTTTTGGCGTTTTTTTTTCGCAAAAAGTCTGGAAATTCACCACGTGTTGTGTCAAGTGGTTTTTGGTAGGGTTTTTGTGATCATATAGATAGATTTTCTTCCCTCAAGTAGCAACTGAACCTTTTTCTGTCAAAATTTTCAAGTGTCTTCATTTTTCTTAAAGTGAAGATCGATATTCTTCCTGTTACTGTTGAACTGGTGGAGAAGAATTTTCACTCTGTGGAACTTTTTAAGCAGTTGAGATACCAGAGACACCCTTTTTAGCACCCCAAAATGATGGAAGATTTGTCCATATGAGCAGCGTTCGAAACTCCTGATGGTTGGGTTGTGAAATTTTACAACCCAAAATATGTAGGGATTAAACTAAGCCATGAAAACTAGCTGGTGGTTTCAAATATTTGTTTATTTTCACCCCTACCCGAGGAAATGATCCAATGTGACGAGCATATTATTTAATAGGTTGGTTCAACCACCAACTAGAAAAGCATCCTCACTAATTGACCAGTATAATGGAGTGTCAGAAAAGTTTTGATGACTGCTCATGTCAAGGCCGGTGAGCTGGATGTTTGAACCCATCAATCTCAACTGAGCCAAGGTTTTGTCCAGTTCTTGGAGCAGCTCGTGCAGTAGGCCAATTTTGGGGAGTCTAGGTTGAAACATCATGATGATGATGGTGATGATGATGATGATGATGGTGATGATGATGATGATGATGATGATGATGATGATGATGATGATGATGGTGTTGATGATGATGATGATGATGATGATGGTGATGGTGTTGATGATGATGATGATGATGCTGCTGCTGCTGCTGATGATGATGATGATGATGATGAGGATGAGGATGATTGTTTTTGTTGGCCATGCCATTTCAAAGCACTTTGGGCCCCAAAACCACCCACCACCACTAGCAGCATAACACTCGCATATGGATTATCATAGCTCGCAAACCGTGGGAATACCGGAACTTTACACCCCAAAAATTAGTAGGTCGCCGCCCAAAAAACGATGGTCGTAAGACTACGTGGTTCTTTTTGGGGGTCGAGCTGTCAAATTTCCAGGGCCGGGCATAACACGGCAGGATTTTATGATCCATAAAAAATCTTTACCTTGTTTTTTGTATGGCCGGAATCCCTAGGCTGCGCTTAGGGTTGGTCTTGTTTTGATGTGAATTCAGAAGTAAAAACTCAAATCCATCAGATTATCACATTAATATGGGTTGGAAGGGTCTAAAATCTAAAACCAAGATAACAAATCACATTGATATTGATATGTTTTTTTTTGTTGCTCTCCTGCAATTTGGTGAGAAGTTGAAGGTTACTGGTGGCCCCCGAACCCAGAATTATGATATCATCGCGACTGAAGTGTTTGTGCCCAAATCCTACTAAATTTCTGCTAGAAGTTGGCAAATGGCAGATAACCTCCCCCTCGGCGGAAATGCGGTGAACTCATCAACTTACACTCCGGAAAATTAATGGCCGGAACCTTAAAAATCACCCCCCAATTGAAAAGGAATATCATCTTCCATTGGGCTCCATGTGAATCTTCCAGGGTGTATCTCCTATTGAAAGTGGGGATATTCCATTGCTATGTTAGACTACTGGAGGGTACCAAGAATTGATCCTAAGTTCCTTTGTAGGACAGACATTTCAGTTTCACCGCAACGCTACAACTTGTTGAGGTGCCGCCGTTCTGCCCATCGACAGATCACAGGCTGCAAGGAAGCTCAGTTGTTTTGTTCAAGTTTTTCTGAACAATAGCAACGACCTCTTAGTCTTCAAGGCCTTTTTTTGGGGGGAGTTCCCCTCACAAGGTAGGCCAAAAGAAATGGCCGGAAACCTTCAGGTAAAGGGATTTATTTCATAAATTGCCCAGACGGCGAGTCCAGGAACCGCTTGGGGTGATCGATCTCCCCGAAGATCCCGATCCGATAAAAGGGGGAGCGATTTTTTTTTTCGAAGCCTAGAATCTTCCAAATCACAAGGGGGGTAGTTTTAAAACAGAGGGGGATGGGTTTTATAATGCGCCAGAAATGCTGATTTATTTCTTTTACACTCTCCAAGTTGAACATGGAACCTAAAAAGGATGGCTTGAAAAAATCGGTTCATCTCCTATTCTAGGGTGTCATTTTCAGATGTTAATCTTCGGGGGTGTACCTCCATTTTTTTCGACATTGGTTGTAAACCCAACCTTCCTCGAAAAGTTGGCTCCAAAAGTTTTTGGTTTCCCGGTGCTAGGCAGGGAATTTGGCACCGCTTTCCGGTTGGTGTTTTTTTTTTCGGTTGAACTGATTTCAATGCCAGCTGTCTGCTTGTAATAAATGCTGTTGGTACAAGTTTTGTCCCATCAATTTGGGTGTTAGAATCTGAAGTTGGGGTAAAGGATTCGAACAATTTGAACCACACGACACATACCCTCCCAAAAATTAGCATGACATCGGAAAATCTCGATTTTCAATAGGAAATACATCTTCAAGTGGTGGATTTTCCATTGTCATGTTAGTTTTCGGGGGAGTAAAGCATAGAATTCTCCAAGAAATGGTGCTTTGGGGTTAGGGATTTGGCTTTTCCAAAATCCGCTTAATTCAGAGTTTGGTGGTCGCATCTCTGTGAAATTCACACGGGTCCGAAGTGATGTTGAGATCGGGTGACAAGCCTACAGTAATTCTAATAGGAGCCCTTTTATTGTGATGTGCACTGAAAATATTCGCCATTCAAAATTTTATTCATTTTTCCCCTGTGTTTTCCGTCATTTCTGACGCTCAGGTTATATAATTTCACCGTTTTTTTTTGGAGAGAGCATCGTTCAGACCAGAGATTTGTTCAGAGAAGTTTTGCATCTTGGAAATTCACAAGCTGAAATTCAATGGTCCAAATTCGATTCGGCGATTCATAACGATGGGATTTTGGTTTGTCGTTAGTTCGAGTCCGGTTTCGGTACGGGGTTAAAGATGAGAAATTTTCCTTTTTTTCGACGTGTTTTGTATTTGTGGTTTTTTTAAAGGATTTATTTCCCATGGGATTCACCATTTTTCATCATTTGTGGAATATTTTATAGCTTTTTCCAGCCATCTTACACCCCCAAAGATTAACATAGAACGTAAACACGATGGTTTGGAAGATGACTTTCCTCTTCAAATGGGTGTATTCTCAGGTTCTTCATCTTCTGGGCGTTAACTGGATGAGTTTTTCCCATTTTCGAGGGGGAGGTTACCGGCGCCATTGGCCAACTAGGTCCCCCCGAAAATTCTGGAAGCTTCAAAGTCATGTGTTTCGGGGTATCCCCCAGCCATGATGCCAGTGAAACAATAAATCTCTTCATTTTTAGGGCCCAGGGCCCCCTGAGAAAAACCTTCACGAACTCCACTGACTCGTGGGTCGGGGATACCCTATATGTAAGGATTTTATCAAATACATACAACATCAATCAAAAATTGAATAAGACCTTGCCAACTGACCCCTAAGTAAATTGCTACCCTTGGACCCCAAAACCACGAAAAATGAAGGTTTTAAACCCCCAATATATGGGTTATAACCCCTAAAAATGAAGGTTGTGGGTTCCCATGGTAGAGCTATTAGATACCTTTGAAAAGGAAAATCAGCGTCCAAAATACCTCCATTTGTAGCCATGAATTTTTCGACTCACGGAGGCGACACGTAGCCGCGTGGCGCACAGGTTGGGCGGCTGGTGGATTTTTTTCCCGAAAATGAAGGAATTCGTCTCCCAAGAAAGGGACCTTTTCCAAAGGAAATGAATCATCCAAAGCGTTGATTTTCAGGATATGTTTGGTTTTTGGGGGGACAGTAAGACATTGTTTGAAGACGATACATGGAACCTGAAGCCATGATGGTGAAACCACCAAGATCGGTTCATTTTTTCTAGGGAGTTGTTTTGAGGTGAAACATGTTTTACTGCAGTGGTGTAAGAAAAGATCTTTACTCAATGCATGTCTTCGAAGATGTAAGGCTTCCCATCGCAACACTAGATTACCGGTTTTCGTCCTTTGAGCCCGGTTTTGATGATGGTGGAAGTATAGGTCTAGCGGGCGACAAGAGATTCCTACCTTTCCTGGGCTCCTACCCATCAAAAGTAGGGTGAAATAACTCCACTGATAGGGGTGAAAGAACCACCAGTTACCATTTTGTAAGGCTGTTTAAAGAGGCCCCCATGTCCCTCCATTTATAACGATCATATAGGGGCCCATCTTATATGACCGAGCTTGTATGTTGAGGGTTGAGCACTGAACGGCCCATGGGCATTCAGAGGTCGTTGAGATGCCCTTCAGCTTGAATTTTTCTGCAAGATCTTTTTGTGCCTAGTTAGGATGCACTTATTGCCCATTTTTTGCTTGAAGTCGTTGCTGGTTAGCATGAATTTGCGGTGCTAAGTGAGTAGGACCCACAAAATTTGACAGCCATAGTTGACAGGAAATGCCGGACTCCAAACCATCAATTTTCTGGTCCGGCCACTCGTTTTTGGGAGGATGATTTCCATTTCTTTGAATCTATGGCATACTTTGTGGTTTCAACTGTTCGAGTCCTCAACTGAGCAATGAAAAAAGGTCCCCGAAAGGTTGTTTAGGGTTTTTAAAGGATGAAATCCTACCGAGTTATATATAGGGATTATATGTTAATAAACCAATATAAGGATCCCGAAAAAACCAACCAGTATAACAGTATAACCCATACCATCCATGTATGGAATATTCACCTACATTTGGCATAGATTTATGGTAAATGTAGGTAAATATGCCATACATGGATCGTCATGGCCGGGTTTTGTTCGTTTGTTATTGACAGATTGTGGCATCCACGTCTCCTGCAGGGATTGCCGGAGGCCCAGGGTTTTCATCTCAGGCTTTTTGGAGAAAACCCCCAGCAGTTTCAAGCATGAATCAGATCCACGTGGAACAGATATGGGATGTTTTTTTTTTCTCTTTTTCTTAATTTTTCACTTTTTCACCGTTTCAAAAAATCTGTTTTGTTTTTTTTTTCTGAACAGCAGTGCTCCCCAAAAACGGGTTTGGACGGATTTAAGATCCCCAAAGCGCCACGAAACTCCTTGAGGCTCAGCTTTGCCAGTTACTCCTTGAGACGGCAGCGCCTGGGTCCCACCCGTGGGCCCGTGCCGATCCGGATGTCGAAGGATTCTTAAGATTGGCCCTCCCGGAAACTAGCAGCAACCACATTGCCTCTGAAACATAGGCCCCACCTCAAAAGTGGAGGATAAGTCTCGTTTCCCCGAACCCATCATTTTTTTTCAGAGGCATGTGTACATGTACGGAGTGTATGAATTTGTTATGATTCTAAACCAATGTTGTTGTTTTTTTTTGTTAGTTTTTCCAGGGTTTCTTGGGGTTAGATTCCCAATCAAACATCTCCATAAAGGTTTTTTTGTTGCCCAACAAAAAATCCGATAAGTCAGTGAATATCATTGGAGGGCCTTGATGATTTCCTATGGTTTTTGTTGAAACAACTTATCGCCTTCAAGTAAGGAACTGCTAGAGTCGTGCAAACTTGGCGCTTTTTCACCACATTTTATGGCAAAAAGTACCTTTAGCAGTTAGGTTGTGACTGCAAGGTGACTTTTTGGCACGGGATGATTATGTTTTTCATTTCAATTTTTAAACATGTTTTGTTGGTTCCTTATTTACTTTACTTGTGCATTTCGGAACGATTCTTCTGACATCCACTGATGTTTGTGTTCGGCCAAGGGGATGCTGCATCGATGGCTATACCATCTGCCCGGATGTCCGAGACAACATACGGGATGAATTTGGAGATTGCAGCAATGATCAAACATTACATTTCATTGAAATGTAAACGTTGAAAACATTGTTTCGGGACCCCTATCAACCAATCAAGTTGGGGCAAATCCCCCCGGTGTCAACCAGACAATGCCACGAAAAAATATGAGTCGGTGGTTTTTTCATTGGGATGTTATCCTGGCTTTGTGAGAGCGGAAGATGAAGGGGTAGGTCGGGATCAGCTAGAAAAAATGGATCAATTCCTTGTGGTTACTGGGGACTCGCATCCTCAGTGAGGTTTCGCAGGCCCCAAGGCATAGGATGCATCCTGGCCTTCCGTTTTGACCACCCCAAAGATGACTGAAAACCCACCTCTGTTGGGTCCTTCGGCCATGCTTGGAGCAAAACTGCGGCACCACCTAGGGAAGCAAGGCCATTTCGATGAACAGCGATGAAGGGAGGATTTCAGCCATATGATCATCAAATGGGACATGTTGTATGTCACAACAAAATGGGGGCCTCCCCCAAAATCTGTAGCTACTATCAGTGGGTGATTTTTTTTGGCAAACATATACACTTGGACACCCCCACATACGTCACACATCGGACCCGCAAAATGACCCTTGGGAAATGGCGACGATTTTTTCCACCGAGGATGCCGAGGACTTGCGGAAACAATTGGAGCAGTTGTGCCCTGCGGCACATGATGTGCTCATTGAAGAACGGAGCTTTTACTTGGCTCAGCAGGTGGGACCACCAGTGGCGACGGTTTACCGGTTTACCCCATGGAAAAAACACACACACACAAGTGGTGGTGGTGATGGTGGTGGTGGTCAACATTAAGCCCATGGAACAAAAAGAAAGAGGGTGCTTTTTGAAGCATTCTTGAGTTGTTTTTGAAACATGTTTTCAGCATTTTGTTTGAGGGGCCGGAAAGATATGTTCCGACTTTTTGATTCAGGAACTGGCAATCCACCATGTGGAAAGCCACATGTGTTTGCTGACTTTGGTAGATGAAACATGATGAAACAACACCGTTTGTTATCTAACACGGGGTTGGCTGGAAAGAAATACACCATTTAAAGATGTTTTTCCTAATGAAAACTGGAAATTTTCCAGTAGTTTGGGTCAGTTTTTCTGACAACAGATGCAATTCGGAAGAAGCTTCACTTTCGAAGGAAAATGGCCTTTCAGAGTGATGCAAGATTTCTACAGTGTCTAGTGGACAACTGAAAAATCGATACCCTGCGGTAAACTTACATAACTGGCTGGACAATCTCTATTCTAAATGGGGAATACATCTTGTTGTTTCATGGAAATTTAAGAGTACGACCCCCAGGAAATAAGGCCTGAGGCGGCCTTAGATTAAACTAATCGTTATACACCATCATTGTCCCTGAATAATCCCCCAAAAAGGCTCTATTCTTGGGGGGTGCCCTTAAATTCCCATCAGTTTTGGCAACAGATGGTTTTGCTATCAAAATAGATCTCCCTGTCGGAAATTTAGCTAACTTGGGGATATCTCGAGGCGAAAACACCAGGTCCGAAAGCATCAATTCGCTAATTAGATGATGGGAATCTGTACTCGGAAGGTTCCTTTCCCTTCCAAAATGGTAACCACTCAGATGTTGTGGAAGATCCGCCAGCCAAGTGAAATTCAAACATTTTCCAATGACGTTTTTTCCAGGTGTAAATTTGGTATTAGAGGCTCTCCAGCCACTGACATGTTTGTTTTTCTTTGAGCTTGGAACAAAAACTGCAAACTGTGATCGGCAACGGTTTTTTTCCATTCTTTGTGGAAGTAAGTTGTGAAGCATTGAACCTAAAGTCTGGGAAACTAACATATCTGGCTCGAAAATAGACCCTTAGATAGAAGATGTAGGAATCCTATTAATTGAAAATGGGGGATATTTCAGCCAGCTATACTAAGAAATCCCAGAAAGCATCCCCGACCTCCAGCACATCCCGGGCTTTTTCGCCGCAAGTTTTGACAGGTTTCTGCTAGCGCCTTACAGGACGATCTGGTGGTGGTTTGCAGCGCTCCGATATGTCTTCGGGACCCAAAGCACGAAAGTGATTTCCTTGTGGTAGAAAAAACGCCCCTTACAGTGACCCTGGCTTAAAAAGGAACACATCTCTTCCCTATGGGTCCCCTAACCCCTAAAATGAAGGACAGTTGTGGGTTCCCATACTGTTGATGGTTCAGAATTCCTGCACACCAGTTGAGGTTGGTAGGTTATCCATGTTATCCCGTTATTTGCAGGGTTTTTGCACCATCCCAGGTGGTTGGCCTTGGGATTTCTGAACCATCAACAGCATGTCGCTTCCCACATAAGGGCAAAGTAACAAGGGGCTATTCGTTCATGGTTTTTTCTGTTTTCCTGTCACAATGCTTTAGAGAGTTACCCCAAATCAAAGGCGCGGAAATGGACCCTTGAAATTGCAAAACAACCCCCAACTCCCCCCCAAAAACACAACTGAAACGAATGAAGGAAAGGAAGGAACTGAATTACCGAACAAAAAAAAATGATATTTGGAGTTGTAGTTTCCAAAACTCGACCGACATGAAAACTCTCAAATCAATGAGTGTTTTTACCATGATCAATTTGGACTCTCGGCTCAGCTTGTGTTCCATTCGTAAAGGATTTCACCAGGTTTAAACTTAGGACTCAGGACCCTCTGATCACCTTTTTTTTTTAGAGGCTGGCAGGCCACCAGAGTGCAGTTTTTTATTGATTTATGAAATTGAAATATCACAAGTTATCACATGTTTTCATCATCATATAAAGACATGAAATTTGACTATATATTTTAATGCGTTGTTCCCTGAAGTAAACTTGTTTCATTTGAATCAATTAGCTTTCATTATATAGTAACCTTTCCACAAGCACCCTTCTTTGTACAAGCTTTCATTTTTTCAAATGGTTGTTGAAAAGTGATTCTTCTAATGGTCAATTTTATTGAAAGTTATCTCATGTTATCTCTATTTATTGTTCTTCAACAATTCTTTTTCAGGAGCCTGTCCTATTTGAAGTGATGTTTCTTAAACTAGAACTGTTGCCGTCTCTTTTGTGGAGCAGTTCTACTTTAAAAAGAACCTTTGTTCAATCACCAAATACCTTTATTTTTGAAAATTAGCTGTTTTTCTTTAAGATTTAAGATGTAGTTGTAGTGGAGGCTTCATTTGAAATTCTAACTGGAAAAGAAGAGATATCATATGTTAAGAACATGTGTCTTTTTTTTTCATACTGTGCCTTCTTCCTAAAGTAATTAAAGTTCGATGTTTTTTTATCCATGGGTGTTCCGTCTAGGTATCTAAACGTACATCTTGATCTTCTCAAGTCTTTTTGTTTCTGATTTCAAATATTGATGCGCCCGTGCCGCTGGGGCTTTTAGAGTATTAAAAAATAGAGTATTTAAAACATTTTTTTCCATGGTTTTCAATATGTTTGACAGTTGTTTGAAAAAACAATTAATGTGTTTGGAAAACTCAATGACTATACTTTATTACGGGGCAGGCTAAATTCAATAAAGAAAGACGATTCTTATTAAAATGGCAACTGTTCAGTTCTAACCAAAGCAAAGGTACTTTTGCATGAAGATGACTTGAAAACAAGACTTACAGTACATCATCACTGAAGAAAGTCACCCACAAAAAGATTGCTATTTTGATAAGAAGGCTACCCGATA
>DF240106.1:74116-193665 GCA_000507305.1 Breviolum minutum Mf 1.05b.01
TTTTTTTGGTTTTCTCGAGGTTTTTTTGGTTTTATTGGTTTTCTCGAGGTTTTTTTGGTTTTTTAGTGTTCTATAAGTTTTTAGGTGGTCTTCCAGTTCTTTTTGGTTTTCAAAGCTCTTATTTAAATTCTTAATTCTCTTGTATTCTAGGTGTTTATGACCTTTTGTCCCATCAAAGGGCTTCCACCGGGAAAGAAACAAGACATTGAACAAATATTACATTAGATAATATCAAATTAGTTTTGAAAACTGCATGAAATTAGCTTTGAAAACTGCACTCTGGTGGCCTTCCGTACTGTTTTTTTAACAGGGTGGTGTGGGTGGGGCAGTTTGAAAACACAGAAACATCCACAAATGCATTGGATGTTTTGGTTTCTCTTGAAATATCCCACGTCTTTGACGGGGCGAACTGTTAAAGAAGAATACCCTAAGGCGCACACTTTGTGACCCGTTTGCAACAGGTCTGGGTCGGGATCGGACTGAGCGGGGTTGAGTCGGAGACGGACGGGATATGAGTCATGAGTCTGCCCTAAACATGGAAGAACACCAAAAATGAACGGCTGGAACCCATAAATAGTTGAGTTAGGAATAGATGATTTCTTTTCAAACAGGGGCTTATTTGCCATATGCCAGGTTTTCAGTATCGGACTCACTGTAGTAAAACCGTAGGAAAAACGAATTTTCACCCGAATTTTGCCGAAGGGCAGCCATTCAAAAAATTGTTCCAAAAAGTCACGACCGACTCAGGGAATATACTGGGAATTTCCAGTGTTTTTCGGTAGGACCCAAGCCATGAACGTAACTCCCCAATTGATGGAAGAATTCCACTTTCAAAATGGGCATCCACATCACTCCAGTCACGATCACCCACTAGGATGGCACGACCATCCACGGCGGGGTGACTTTTGGGTGCTGCATTCTCCTCCATTTTTGCTGGGAATCGCTGGGTGTTTTTTTAAAGTTCACCCACTTGGTTGTTTTCAAGTATTTTGGATGTTTTCTATTTCAAAGTTTGGAGGTAGGTGACAAACCCGACGTTTGGGGACAAAAAGGTCACGAATTGAATCACCGGGCACATTTGATGTTCACATGAATTTTCAAATTGGGCTAGTAAAAAAAAACAAAACGCCCAGAATAAGATCACATTCACCTAGATGGAGAAAAGTTACCATCCATTGAGGGGTGGCTAAGTTTGGAAGTTTTGGTAGGACCAGCTCACTGGGATGCCTTGCTACAAAAAGTAGTATACTCCCAAGTGGTGAAAGGTTTTGTTCAACCAAAACGTCGTTGACCTGAAGATTTTCATCGCTCCAACAAAAAGCTCTACTTCTGTAACTTCTCTATGGGGGTAGCCAGGGTATCTCTGGAGCAGTCGCCATCCTTTGCTCCTGTTGTGGTTCAGCATTTACTAAGTCCACCATAAGCACCGAAAGTTACATGGGAAAAATCGGACCCCAAGAGATTGACAGGTAGCAAGTCCCTTGGTGATGTAGGGGTTCTCCAATTTGTTTAGGGTTGTTTCAAACTTCAAACCCCGAAAAAACTGTCAAGCAATACAATGACGATCCGTGGATGCTCCCAACAGATGAGCGCGTGCCAATCCTTTTCTCCAAGATATCCTACGAGCCAAACACCGTCTACTTTTTCAGATCCTTTTTTGAGATACTGTTGATGGAAGAAATCCGGCTAACCACCTGGGATGTACAAACATTGTAAATTGTGGGAGAAACTATATATCAACTGGTGCAGGTTTTCTTCCATCAACAGTAGTGAAAAGAAACTTTCGGCAAATATCTCCCCTTTGGCGGGCAGAGAAAGGATGATTTTCAGAAAGCTCAGGTCATTCAAGATGGGCCCAAAATCCAGTGGTAATGGAGTTATGGGCCCCTTATGAATGGCCTGGCCTTATAAATTGGGTAACCGGGGTTATAGCCTTTTGTAGGAGTTATTTCACCCCAGTTATAACAATGGTTTTTGGGCCCACCTTGTCAACATTGCACCAGGGACCGTTCATCGCTGGCAGGTTTTGGAGATGGAAAATCCAGAGGCATGGACTGAAAACTGGAAGGGGCCCACCTTGTAGTTTCTGTTCTCATTTTCCAGCCAAGTTCCGATTTTTGTTGGAGTACCCAAGTGCCTTGAGCCAGGCTCCCGTCCCACCAATCGAATTATTATTATGTGGTGTTTCCCGGCCCAAATGGCCATTTGACTCACTTTTTAACAGGAAATTCTGCAGGTTTGTATTGCCAGTTTGAACGAAAATTCGATTGTTCCATTTTTTCGTAAATGTCGGGTTTCCAACAAAACGACGTGTGGGTTTCCATGTGTGTGTGTGTGTGTGTGTGTGTGTGTCACATCCACATCAAAAACCAACCGGGAATAATTCCCGAACCCCCGACGTGGGCCCGCCTGATTAAGGGAACGGCCGGATATTTCTGGTGGGTATGGTAGGGGAGGGGTAGGTTGACTAGCTGACTATAGCCATTTTCTGGGTGGCCATTAGTAGGGAACCAGGGAATGAAAGCATAAATGCCTGTGATAGGGATTCTTTCCCTCATTCCCTATTTTTAAGGGCCAGCTAGCTTTTGACGCTTTTGGGAGGCTGCTTCACAAAAGCTCCTCTTGTTAGCGAAGCGGAGCGTTCCAGCCGCTTTGATTTGAAACGAGAAATTCGGGCTCAGCGCGTTGGAAACGGAGAACTTGGTCGGCAGAAAGAAAAGGACCCAAGAGGATTGTAGCATTTCGAAGATGCGAATTCACCCATGGTGAGTTTCTGGTGATTCTAGCGTTTTGTTTAAATCTGCAGTTGGGAAAAGATCATCCTGTAGTTTCGCAATCTTTCATTTGGCATGTGGCATCTGGCAAATTGGAGACTGAGAAGACTGTATCAAATTAGATTGGAACTATACAGTTGTTTATGTAAGGTGAATTTGAAAAAACAAGTTTGACTAGAACTACTGTTGATGGAAGAAATCCCAAACAACCACCTGGGATGTATAGGACTTTATGACTACGGGGATATCATGGGATATCTACTAATTTCATCAACTGATGCAAGTTCTGCGCCTTAAAGTAGTCAAGGAGCCCAGCAGCAAAGGTTGGCTGTTTCTGTTGGTGTTTTTTGGGTTCAGTATTGGTTGGTAGGCATTTTTTTTAAGACTCACTAGACTGCCGAAAAAACGAAGATCTCTTCTTTTTCTTCTGTCAAATTTTCGCGAATTGCTGGCAATCTTCACCTTTTTTTGAAGAACAACATCTGTCATCTGTTTCGTTTTTACGAAGCCCAAAGAGAGGTTTCTTTTTTTTTTGAAAACGAAACAAGTTGCAAAAGATCCGGATCACCCCCAAGGATTGAAGGGTGCAACAATTTCTCTCCAACAGAAAGGATGGCCGGATGTCACGTTTGTTGGGACCAAGAATGATTCAACCATTCAGGAGAATGGGAACTTTTATTGTTTTTTTCTTTACGAAGTAAGACCACATTCAATTACATGTCATGTATATAAATTATTTAGAAACCCACATTGATAACAACAAAGAATCGTATATTACCATTGAAAACTGGGTGGTGGTTTCAAACATGTTTTATTTTCACCCCGAAAAGTGGGGAAGGAGATTCAAATTTTTACAAGCATATTTGTTCAATTGGGTTGGTTCAACCACCAACTAGAAAGGAAGGGTAGGCCACAGATAGCGAATCTAAAACATATTCCACCTTAGATCTATCTAGCGCCCCCCCCCCACCGTCATTCAGAATGGTATACTGGGTGATGGCAACTCAAATGTTTTTTATGTTCACCCCGAACCTTGGGGAAGATGAACCCAATTTGACGAGCATGTTTTTCTCAGATGGGTTGGTTCAACCACCAACTAGTATAGGGTTGATGGAAGAAATCCTGCACCACCTGGGATGTATAAAACTCTGTAAGTAGTGGGATATTCGCCATATCAACTGGTGCAGGATTTCTTCCATTAACAGTATTACCATCGAAAACATCTGTTTTTTTCGACGCCTCATTTTTTGTTTCAGTTCTAAAGACCGGCTGAGGTCTGGCCGCTCTATCTCTTCGCCTATGGGTTCCTGGCCGGCAGCAGAAGTCGTTTTTGAGCAACGGTTGTTTAGGGTACCACGGGAATCCACAACCTTCATTTTTGGGGGTTATAACCCATATTTTGGGGGTGTAAAACCTTTATTTTTCATGGTTTTTGGGGTCCAAGGGTATATACAAAAGGGGATGAAAAACTACCCAGTTATATGGAGGTGCATGGTTCAGATGATTTTCCGGATTTAACGGGCATAGCAATTTAAGATTACAGTCCTGACATCCTGGTTAATCCCTACAATGTTGGCTGGTCATAAATGTGCCAGGTAAACCATCTTTGATTTTGACTGGAAGGCATGCATCCTATATAATCAACTCTCACGACTGAAACCCCCAAAGATGAAGCTTTGCCTTTGATATTTTTCTTCTTTTCATCGGACTTTTGTTCAGGTTGTTTTTAACCATTTTTAACCCGTTCATTTTTCGCTTAATTTTTGGATCATTCGTTTTTTGGAATAAAAGAACAGATTGGATAAATAAACACATACAGTATATATGCAGTATATATGTATAACAGAAACATATTTGTTGAAGGGCAACAAATGCGAGCGCAGCTTGGAATATATTGGCAAACAGCACGTGGCGCGACGCACACTGTAAAGGCATCCCTCGAAGGCCAAACCCATCGCAGCCGTAGCTGTACTTGGAGCAAACTTTGGCGCGCTCCCCGCAAGGCGGGGTCGGAACTGATATACATGGATATTTCGTACATACATATACGTACATATGTTTGATTATACATCATATATTCATATTTGTATAGATATGTATATATATATATGATACTTTTCCAAAAAATGTATACAGATTTCAGAGACATTTGAATCCTTTTTGCAACTTGCCCGAAACATCTCTGAGGATTGTCCCTAGTGGAATCACAGCCTACGCGCTGCTCTGCGCTTGGGTCAGGGACTCAGGCGGTGATTGTATGGGGAGACCTTCCCAATTCCTTCAAAAAACTAAAGGTTTTGTCATTATGGTAATTAGCTCAGATGCATGGAGTGATTGGGAATTGGGAGAAGTTGTTTTTGTTCTCACATTTTTTTCGAAATATATAAATTCTTTACATGATCACTGCGAGTAATGTTGCTTCAAAAGTGTCTTCCACATATTTCTCACTGACAATAAAAGAAATATCTCAAAGTTTCAGTGCCCTTGAAAGTTTTTGTTTGCACGAGATTCTTGAGAAAATGTTGATTGACTTGGATCTAGGCCATAAGTAGAAAATAGCAAGATGGACATGTGTGCGTCGGCCTTTAGATCCATGAATTACAGTTCTTCAACATCATTGTCGGTAAACTAACATAGCAATATTGGAAAATCCCCATTTTGAATAGGAAATATATCTCCAAAGGGTCCATTTTCCATTGCTATGTTAGATTACCGGAGGGTAGATCTTTTGACAGGTCTTGTTTGCGAGAAGCATAGATTCCGAATGTGTTGACTGTCGAGACGGACTCCTGACATTCAACGGTTTTTGGAACTCTACAAAAGATTGCAGCAATAAACTTTTCCAATTCGGGAAATCCATCAAAATGAGAAGTACTTCGGATGATCCATGAGATGTTTTTGAGCAGTTTTGACTTTCTTCCAATTTTTCCATCATCAGGAAGTTGCTGATACACCAAGCAAAGTATGTTGGTTTCAGATTTTACCCGAAGGCTTTTGTTCCATGACATCGGCCTTGCCACTTAAATGAAAAATGGAGAATCTCCCATTTCTCTCATTAAGGTTTTCATATCTTTCAATTCTGAACCTCAACAGTAGTATACCATATCTAAAACTATAGTGACTGGTCAACCTACCCCGCCATGAACAATATCACCCCTCAAAAACCAAGGGTTTCATAGCTGTTGTTGTTTTTTTTTGAAAGGGAAAGTTCTCATGTTTGAGGCCGAGGCCTAGGATTCATCCAGGAATCCACACCGAAACACCATCCTGAGACATGTTTTTCTTTCAAAGGAAAGCTTCCTTGCTCCAGCTCTTGAGGCTGCGGAAAGGGGGGGAAGGATGTCCTTGCATTTAACGGTTGTCTTATCCATGAAAATCATCCCATCCTATTCTATGGTAACCTATAGCAATCATATCTATCGATTTCAACTTGTTTATCTATCAATATGTTCTTTTTGAGTGAAAGCAGAGCCAAGACTTTTCGTTTGGTGTGATTTTGGAGGATGGACGCCTACGCTGGATCCTGTTGAAGAGAAGAGTCTGAAGGCATTCCCATGCAAATTGGACCAATCAAGATATCATGGGCTGTGATTCAGCCCTGTTTTCTTCTTTCTCATTTGCTTCGACTGTAAGTCTTGATTTCAATTGAAGAGTGGATTACTAAATCCAGTGCCAATTTGGTTACAAGGAAGGGCTTTTACTCCATACTTTTTTCTCAATGGGTAGCACGGTCATTTCGCGACTGTGAAAGCCAATAAAATCTGATGAAACACACAGTGCGGCCCTACCGGCCTTACTTGTTGTAAGTAGGGTCCACAACTCCACTTGTAGGGTTTATAGGGGTCAGTTACCCCGGTTACCCATTGATAACGCTATATTGATATATATATATATATATTGATTACATACCTGGATCTTCCAAATTTGTAAAATTTCGTGCCTTTTGGTAGGTTTTTTTTGGTAAAAAGGTACAGGTTTTACACACACACAAAAGGAAGATCCAGGTATAATCCAAGTATATAGGCCACGGTGAAATACCTCCATTTCTAACTAGTAGGTAGGGGGTTCGTCTTGCAGGTGGCGCCAGCTTCTTCAAATGATGCAACCTGAGTCCCTGTCGAAAAAAGAGATGCGACATGGCAGGGTTTTTGTTGGGAGTCGCATGGCCGATATTTAAACAAACCCCATTTTGGAAGCGACTTGATGCAACTCTATGGTACATTTTGAGGGATTTCCCTGAAAACATGTGCATGAAATTTGGGTTGGTGTCATCTTTCATGACCCCTACATGTCCAGATAATCCAAAAAATCATGTAAGTTGTGTGCAAAAAGGATGTCTTCCAAAATACCCATATTTTTTGCCAACCAAAAAGATATGGGGATGGAATCATGGCCAAGGATGACGAGAAGCAGGGTATTTCAGGCACGAAACTCGTTAGGCAGAAACTGATGGGAATCTCAAAACGAAGCTGTCGCGACCGAAGATATGATTCTTGCCGAACCCCCCAAGGTTCGGCCGAAGAACAATCTCGTCATTAAAACCTCACCCGAAGTTAAACATGGAACCTGAAAATGATGATTTCCAAAAGGAATCTCCTTTTCCAGGGTTTGATTTTTAGGTTCCATGTTAAACTTCAGGGGTGTATTAATATTTTTTCCAGTTCATTGGTATGTAGAACATAACATGGCAAGCTGGAAAATCACCAGTTTTAGTAGGAGACACATCTTGAAATGGTTCATTTTCCATTGTCATGCTAGTTTTTGGGGGTGTATATCTTGGATATACTTCCCCCACGCAGGATGTTTTCTCGTCACCACGGAATATTACATTACATTTGGGTTCCGGAATCCTTATAAACATCCATCTGTGGCTGGCAGAATGGATGGAGGGATAGATCCAAGGTATATCTTCGGATCAAAGAATTTGGCAAAAAATCATCTCAATTTTTCGGCGCCCCTCCATCCGTTAGTTTGACTTCTACAACTCAAGATTTCAGGGGCAGAAGTGGCAAAAATCGGATTTTTCAACTCAGTTTCTGTGGTTCAATTTCAGGCCTTCATCAACACTACCCCTTCAAAACGAAAAACGACAAGAAACTCAAAGTTGAGACATTTCTCGGTGTGCAGCCTTTAGCTCACTGGAAAACTTTTTTCGGAAGGTTTCGGAAAAAAGTCTGTTGTGAACAACTGTTGTTTTGCAACATTTGTGGTTCAAGGGGCGGTCTTGAAGTCTTGAAGATTCGCGAGATTCGGGGTTAGTTTTGCGTCGTGGTAACTTGTTGACACGGTGCCGGCCGGTTACGGTGCCGGGTTACCGCAGACTTTGAGGTGCTTCAAAAACACCATGAACAACAACTGGGGAAAAGTGAAGCCTTTGTTTTCCTGACAATTCTGCTGGTGACCTTCTTGGGATGGTGAAAACGTGACCCTTCAAACGGTTAATCGTGACCTAAAATAAGGGATCAAAAGGTCACGGTCATTGAATCACCTGGTTGATGTTTTTTCTTGATAAACTTTTGAGACACAAATAATATCCTGCAAGAATTCTTTTCGGTTTCAGAGACTGTGCTTTACTCTGCAATTGTTGACGGGGTCGGGCTTGTGCTTCTTTTATTTGCTGGAACTTTTGATTATTGCTACCAGGTATGAAGAGATTTTTGATCCGTCAAAATATTCACAGGGTGAAACTCTGCAGAACATCTTTCTTCGTGAATTCCATTATGCCCACCTGAAGTTTAACAGCTCGCCCCTCAAAAATTGCCGTCCCCAAAGGAAAGGATCATCTTCCAACCATCCATTTTCAGGGGCGGACTGGCGAAATGAACAACTCTTCCTTTCCGCAAGGTTTTTTTGCAGAACACGAAGTGAGAGAAAGAATGGAGGCGACCGGGTTTGTATTCAGCCATGTCGTTTGCCGGCGCATAGGAAGCCTCAAACGCTTTGATCTTTGGAAACGGGTTTTCTACTTTACCCTCCCTGAAAATTAACATGTCCCATAAAACGGGACCATTTCAAAAGGACATGAATCATCTTCCAACCATTGATTTTCAGGGGCGAAAATGTTCGGATTTGGTGATGGGAGACCTGTGATGCTGTTTGGTTTTGCTGGATTCAAGGTGCAAATCACCAATGGAATCAGCATTTGCCTGGCAATTCTGCCAAAAAAGTGACCCTTTTTCGGATGGTAAGTTCACGTGACCCGAACTCAATGGCAAATCGTGACCTATACAACATTTGGGGGTACATAAAAAGGTCACGGTCATTGAATCACCTGGTGGAACATGTTTTTTTTAAAACTTATTTTCTTTAACCAAACTTGATCACCCCCAACCAACAGCGTAGCCCTTGGAGAGCTTAATTACATGTTTTTTTTTTGCAAAATTTCCGGACCTTCCTGGTGGATGTGACATGCCAGGCGGAGGACCTTGATAGTTTGATTGCCGACTCCTTAAGTGGTGTGCAAGCTGCCTTGGATGGTGATCGGAAGGTGCTTGGGGGAAGATGTGGGGCCCATAGACGAATCCATGGGACTGATATATTTGCCTACATTTATATACCTGATAAAAGCCTACCAAATGTAGGAAAATATACCATACATGCAATACATGGATCCTATGGGGGTGGATTTGTTGCATCTCATTACTTTCCCTGAAACTAACAGTTTGCCCATGAAAATCTCATCGAAATCCTGGTAAATACCATCAACATGGCGGATTTTTCAGGGAAATTGTCAGCTTACAGGGAGGGTAAATGGGAGCCAAACTTGGATCTCATTGAAACTTGATGCGAATTTCCAGCCTAGTGGAAACCAGCCCTATAATGGTAGACTGGGATAGTGGGTACACTTGGGAAGGACACTGGGATAGTGAGAGGGATTTCTGCATAGTTTGGGTTGTTAATATAATGATCCCTTGCTTTGGGTGAGTGTGAGTGTTTGGAGCGTTTTTAGGATCATCCCATTTAGGTGAGTGGTTAATTAAGGGTCTAAAGCAAGCCATGTAGAACTATACTGTAGACGAACACCCCCTTCTTAGGAGGCTTCCTAACCATGGTGATTAACCACTTATCAAATGGAATGATCCTCCAAGTGGGGGGTTTTGGGTGAGTGTTTTGATCGTTTGGTGGTTTGGTGGTCTTTTTTTTCGGCGGATCGTTGAGGAAACACATAAAGATATTTCTGGGTAAATATTGGCAATATGGTGAGACCTTACAGTTGTTGTTTTCATACATCCCAGGTGGTGCAGGATTTCTTCCATCAACAGTAGTGTTTCTGTCAGCCCAGTGATGTACTTGGAATTCGAGTCTTTGGGACGAACGGAGGTTTTTCTTGTGGGATGAATGGCCAGAAAATAGTTTTTTTTTCCATCCATCATCTACATATAGACAAGGATCTAAAAAAACATGCTATGATTCATACATATACCCTAGGCTTCCAAACACTTGATGAAGAGGTATTCGGACCCCAAAAACATACCTAAAACACCGAACCTCAGAAGGTATTTGGAAGCCTAGGGATCTTATAACATGCTATTATACCTACATAACCAACCAACAACACTAACAACACTAACCAACCAACCAACCAAACTAACAGCCAAACATCTTATGTATACAATAGCCAATCAACACTAACTAACACCCTTCACGGCACAAGCCAACAATGATCTACCAGGCCGCTCCAGCGGACTCACAAAGGAGTGCTGATCAGGTTGGGAGAATGCCAGGAATTTGATGATTGGATTTTTTCAGATACGAAAATCAAACAAAAAATCCGTGACGTTTTTTTTTAATAGATCATTTTAGTTGTTGTTTTTTTCGGCGTCTCAGTAGATGAAGGCTATCAAAGTTTAGTTACCCTCCCTGAAACTAACAGCAAAAGCACCTGAAAATGGATGGTTGGAAGATGATCCTTTCCTTTGGGGATGGCCTATTTTTGAGTGGCGAACTGTTAGTTTCAGGGAGTGTAATCAACCAACCAACCCTCCCCAAACGGGGCCCGCGCTCAGAAATAAGGGTTTAGTTTAATGGCCGCCCTTACTAAGTGAAACCAATGGTTTTCATACAGAACGCCGGCATTTCGGGGGGGAGGTACATTGGGGGCGGGGGTGGTTGACCCCTCATGAGAATTTGCAACAAAAAACGGAGACTTCAGGCGTTTTTTGTGGGACTTTTCATGTTTTACAAAAAACATGCTTGTTTTTGACCATTGAATCATTTTCTGTGTGGCGATTCTTTTTTGTTTGGATAAACATCTTTATGTCTTTTTTTGGGGGGGTGGATTTAAGACAGGTTGTTTGTGATGAATGTCCCAGAAAATGGTGTGTTTTCAACAGCATCCCTGGGCTTTCGTCATGACGGGTTGCTGCACCTTAGTAAGTGATGTACAAAAAGTCCGGTTTCGCACAGGTTCAATGCTGAGAAACCCCATATATCTTTCGTTGATTCCGGGGAGTTTAATTCAAAAGAGCTTGTTGTTGGTCCGACTCGGCCTTCTTTCACTGGGTGGTGGTTTCAAATCGTGTTTTGCCTGTTTTCGTTTTTTGCTGGTTGTTTACCCATGTTTTGATTTACCACCAATTTGCAATCCCATGTAGTGCTCATAGGACGAGTGAAACGATACTTTGCCTACGAGTCACAGCACCAACACGGTGCGATCGACATGACCGGTGGTTTCAAATATTTTTTATTTTCACCCCTGTTTGGGGAAGATTCCCATTTTGACTAATATTTTTCAGGTGGGTTGAAACCACCAACCAGTTTCATTTGTCTTTGAAGCTTAAAGAAACCCAAGACTCTTTTTTGTTCCAGGAAAAACACAGTGAGTTTTTTCAAAAATCACGGGGATGAAACTCTTTGCCGCCTGGGTTTTCCCAGATCTAAATAACCATCCAACCACAAATCAGGGAACCTCCGGGATTTCAGGGGAATTCTATCAACAAATATCGCAAAACAATTGGATTTCATAGGGATTTCACGGGATGTCATGGGGATTTCATGAGCAACATCTCCAAAACATTTCGCCGCTTGGGTTTGGTTTTGAGGCTGTTCGGGAACTTCAACAAGGTGTTGGAAAAGGTGAAGCTCAAGTCCCTTCACAGGTGGGTCGGGGTGGATAAGTCTCGGCAAAGATGGGGTTGTCAACGGAGATTTTTTGATCGGCCCCGAAAAAAATGGCCGAAAATCAATGGGTTAATTAAATGGGGTTAGTTTTTTCACCCTACTTATAGGAGTTTAACAGCAAACGCCCCTGAAAGGCTACCGAAACCCGAGTGGAAAGGTTTGGTCTTCCAAGTATCCATTTTTCAGGGGCGAACTGTTTAAACTTCTACATGGGTTATAACCTGCTTGTAAATGGGATATATTTGGGTTTCAACACCATGTACTAACTTCCTGGGACATCCAAGTAGTGCAGGATTTCTGAACCATCAACAGTAACAACGGAAAATGAACCCTTGGAAAATGTAGTCGATATTCCACCGCTAGGTTAGCTAACTGGAGGGTAAGCAGGTTTTTTTTGGGCCAGTTGCCGGGGGTGACAGTGCAGTGAAAAGTAGCAAAAAATGGAGAGGAAGACATTGTTTTTGTTGGGCAATTGTTGACGTGTGTTTTTTTGGGGGGGGTAAAAAGTGGTGATAGGCCGGTGTGATGTAAAGCATAAAATGGAAAACAACTGAGGGAGTTCTTAACCATGCTTATACCACGCCCAGTGGTTAAGCTATTAGAGGAAGTTTCACCAAATCATGGGTATGTTTTTTTGTACGCCACCCACCACTGTAATTGGGTTTACCCATGCTGAATTTAACATAGATTCTCTCCAAATAGCTATGGCTATGGCTATGGCTATGGCTATGATTATCATATCTGAAAGGAGAATACCTTTAACAAACCATCGATCTTTGGTATTTTTCTAGGCAAACTAGACATAACTTCTGTTGTCCCCCTTCCCAGTAATAGTGACATTTTTTCAGGTCCAGTTCTGAATTTCCCCCAAAAAAAACATGATAAGATAAGCCAACTTATACATCCAAAGTGACCTTTTCATCCCCTAGTTGGAGGTCACGACTTAACCCCTTCAAAGGGTCACGTTTTCACCATCCCAAAAAGGGTCACGAATTGAATCACCAGGTAATGGATATTATGTTTTGGAATCCCCTAAGCCATGATTCTTCAAAACACCTACCAAGGGCTCAGGTCGAACCACCAACGGTCTGTCTAGCCTAAGGTTTGACATGACCAAAAGGGACCCCCCAAAATCGTCTTGCGATTTTTTTTGGAAAAGAACGCCAAGAGGAAAGGAAAGAATCCTCTTAGCACATTTCCAACCATCATTGTTCAACTTTTTTTTCTTCGGTGTGGTTTTGGTTTTTGTGTGTGTGTGTGCATCTACGCCTAGATTGCGTTGATTTTTTTCTACAACATTTATTCTGATGAGTTCTGTATTCCATTTTTTCTACTCCGCCTAAAAGATGGCTACGCTTGGAGTTGTGTTTTTGCGTTTTAACGCCGAAAAAAGCTCCGCTGTTTTCAAGGACTTCTTCCAAGATTTGGTGAGGACGTTTCAGGACTTGAGAAGCAAAACGCACACCAACTAGGATGTCCCAGGAAATTGGAAAATGGTTAGTAAATAGGTTATAACCTAATTGTAAATGGCGTATGTTGCGTTTATAATAACCCTCTTACTAACCTTCTACTAACTTCCTGGGACATCCAAGTATCGGGATCTGCATAAAGCTGACTCTGAAATGGGTTTGGGGGAATCCTTGTGACGATGGGAAGCTTTGTTGAGATAGCTAAGCTGGGGGTTCGTCAGTGAACCATTGTGATACATCATGATGGTTATCATGTGTATCCCCCGCAAAAATGACACGAATCGACCATGAGTGGGGGGTATGTGGGTTCTCTAGAGTGCATTTCCGAAGAAAGGAGGATTTCCAACCATCCACGTGACAACATATCTGAGTAAAATCTTCAGATCAAAGATCTTAACACTTGGCTGGTTGGGTGCAAGCTGAAGCCAGGTTCTTGTTTTTAAATGGAAGAAATTAATCAAGGGAACTTCTTGGAGGATCATCCCAGGACTAGTAAGTGGTTGGGATCAGCCCCATTTATAAGCCATGAAAAGACCATTTGGAAGGGGTCCCACAACCCCAGGTCTTAGGGGACTTGCTAACCATGGTCACTAATCACTTACTAACTGCGATGATCCTCCAAGTTGGGAAATTACCGTGGCTTCAGGTTCATTATTGTGTGTTTTGAGGAGTGAGTCTAACTTACTTATCATAGTGTTTTCCATTGAAAAAACCAGTCTACCTAACTTGAAACTGGGGTTAAGTTGGATGTACGTGTAAAACAAAGGTACTGTTGATGGAAGAAATCCTGCTAACCAGTTGATATGTAGTTTTTCCCATGATTTCCAGGGTTTGATACATACCAGGTGGTGCGGGGATTTCTTCCATCAACAGTATCACTATTTGGGTTGCATCCTATTGGGTCCCGTAACACAAAACCTTGTAAGGCTTAGATCCCTAGTGATTATGCACAGGAACTTTGTTCGCCATCTACTGGTACTGTTGATGGTTCAGAAATCCGTCAAGTACGAGTTGAGGTTGGTAGTTTTTCCCGTGATTTACGGGGTTTTAGCACCATCCCAGGTAGTTAGTTGTTTGGGATTTCTGAACCATCAACAGCAGCAAATCAAAAAACAAATGGCTACCTGATTTATCAACCAAAATCCAGGATAGAAACTTACAGCTACTGTTTTCATCACCAGCACATCCAGTCAGCGATTTTATGACAGTTTCAGAAATTATTCAGGAAAAAAACCCTTGGTAGTAACCTTTTTTTTTGAGTGGTTAAGAAAAACTCCGACATAGCTGGCGCATATCTAGAACTTCCAAATGTTCATCCCAATTTGTTTCGGAGGGGGTCCGGGTATCTCGGATTTTCATCAATTTTTCGATGTTTCACCCGCCGGCAGGATGAAAATTTTCAAAAAAGCCATGGCTGAAGCCATGCAACAGGTGCCGAACGAGGCTTGGTCTTTTCCAGTTCGTAATTTTTTTTTCCTTCTACCTGGAACGCCAAGTGTCCTATTTTTTCAGGCAACTTTACCCCTAAAACCAGCAACTATTGCCTTAAAAATAGGGCACTTGGCTTTCCAGGTAGGTGAGTGAATCGGAGTGAATGAATTGTTTGATTTGCCGGAGGGTTTGCGTTGCGCGGAGATTCTCCGTTTTTCAAAACAACTGGAAAAATTTTTAGAAGCACAGGAAGTAGTATAGAATGTATAGATATCCGTGGGTTTTCTAGAAAAAAAATCCCCAACGGTTCCAAGGTTCGGGCTCACAGTTTCCGAAATCACCGGTTCCTTTGTCATCGAAATTTCCGGCGAGCCGTTGCAAAAAAGATCCCGTATGAGCCAAACCCCAAAAGGTAGTTAGTTTAGTAAGGGACCCAAAATGGGCGAAACATTCAGGTCAAGGATTTACAATTAATTGCCCAGAAACATATATTTATACCCTCCTTGAAACTAACATAGCACCTCTTCCAACCCAGAAGCCATATTAGAATGCAAGAGTAGTGGACTTTTCTTTGTGGCTCAAGTAGGCTCCACAGTTGGTCAGGGTTCCACCCACCAATGGGAGCAGTGATCAAAACCCCCCTGGTTGGTTACTTGCTGTGAATCAAGGCGATCTGTTTTTCCCCAGTTGTATTTATAAGTATTCTAATAAAGCCATTATTTTTCGGATCCCCTCATTATATCATATTATATCATCAGGCTTGCCAAGCACAAAATCTCCATGAAACCTCCCCAAACCTCGCCGCGAAAGGCTGAAAGCAAGCCGACAGAGTCGAAGCCTGGGGGACCTTGAAAGAGATGGGTGTTTCCAAAAATGAGGGTTTTACTCCCAAATCATCCCATTTTCATAGGATTTTCCATGATGTTCACCATCCATTTTGGGGGTTTCCCCCCTATTTTTGGAAACACCTAGATGATGACATTGATGAGTTGATGAGTTGATGAGTTGATTCTTACATACTGAGGATCTGATTCAGGTGTGTCCTAAGAAAGGAAGTTTTTCCCCAAAAAATCTACCTCTAGGAAGAGATGTGGATCCTTAAGGATAGTAAATTAGATTCTAGATTAGTGAAGGATTCGTGGATGATGGGATGGGATGCTGGATGATTCATGGTTTCATACTTTACCACCATCACAAAACAGGTCATCAAAATGGTTATCAAGAATATCCCATATGATCCATGGGACTGGTATAGTTCCCTACATTTACTCCCAAGTGTGAAAGTCGATGCGTTTTCAAAAATTATGGGTCCTAGCTTGGGAAAACTAATACGGGAAGTCGCCTGCAGTTAGAAGAGCCTGGTGCGGCTATCTCCCAAGGAGGGATGTTTTTAACTGTTGATCTGGGGTGTCCTAGCTTTGAGTACCTTGTGACCTCGTTCACTACCTCGTTCATATCTCGTTCCAGACCTCGTTCACTTCCCCTTCAAAAAGCATGTTTCCAAGCAACGATTTCCAAGCAATTTGCATTGAATATGATCGTTTTGTTGAAAGATTGATATCTATGCTAGTGATGTGCGTCCCATTGTGTTTTTTCAAATTCTTCTTGATAAATCCCAGATGTTTCTGATTTTTTTTTAAACCATGCGTCACCATGCTGTTTTGAACTTATAAACTGGTAAAAATCATGGTTTGAACACATAGATAATAACATGTTTGGAATAACGTCGCCATGCTGTTTTACTATCTTTTGCACTGACTGCACTGACTTTCTGAATGCGTAGCGTCCCATGCAGTTTATATGTTGTTTCGGGAAATGCACTGAGTTTCACGTTTGGGTGTACCATAAATCTATGCCAAATGTAGGTAAATATCCCAGTCCCATGGATCCAAAAAGGGTATGATGATGGGAATCAGATTGTGTGTGCTTCGCACGAGTCAACCAAACTCCTGGCGTGAAACCCAACCGCTGAAACCACAGATTTTGGGTGTTTCCAAAAAAAATAGGGGTAAAAACCCCAAAATGGATGATTTATAATGAAAATCCCTATTAAAATGGATGATTTGGGGGTACCACCATTTAAGGAAACACCCATTTGTAGCTGACATGGACTCCAGAGATCTGGAGAGTTTCAGTCTGATCCTCCCTTGCCTTCAGTATGATCCTCCCCCCGGAGAATCCAATTTGACAACTCTTTAAAAAAAACACTGTCCCTGATGGCACACTCAAATATTTGACAACTCTTTTTTACCAACCGAAGTTTGGGGAAGATGAACCCAATTTGGGACTATGCAAAATATTTTTCAAATTGGGTTGGTTCAACCACCATCTTCCTAACGATCGTTAAAAAATCACCTGACATAACCTTCATGCCTGCGAGGCCTGCACCTGTAGAGGTCAACCCGGGGGAAAGATGATGAGAGTTACAGGGTCCATCTTGTTTCCCGGATTTTACCGGTGGGGGAGTTTCGACGTTTTTTTTTGGTTGGTTTGGCTTGGGGTTTGATGATTTTGCAAGTTGGTTCCGTACACTCCGGTAAACTCATATATAGCTGGCTTCGGTGGGGTGAAGAACTGAAAATTTTCATCCAAGAAACCCTTTGGCTACCCTGTGATCTTGGGGGATCGATTAGGGTCGCCAGGGATTTTCCATGTATTTTCCGATCCTCAATGAGGAGCTGAACTTGAACCCCAAGAATCTTCAAATCAGGGGGCAGTTGTACTGAAGATGAAATCCTTTAGAGATTCTGATTTTGTTTGGTCGCTACTGGTAACAGAGCACATCCCCAAAAAACCACCTGGCTCCACAGAAAGCTGATTCCCAAGGCGAGTCGATCGAATTTCCAACAGACCCTCTGAAAATTCGTGACAATTTCAATCCCACAATGAAACAACAACCGGGGCGATGATTTTGCAGGGTTTACTGCGGTTAGTGATAATTATTACATTTTACAACTAGGGGACTAGGGGCCAAAAAAGCCCCCCAAAAACTGCACTGAGTTCCTGGAGAAACTTGGGCAGGCTCCACCCCCCTCTTGTAACAGTCCCACAAGATGTTCCCCCACACCAGTACAGAAATTTACATGTAACTCCACTTCTTATTGGGGGTGTTTCTTCACCCCAACCGAAAGCCCATCTTTTTTTGTTGGACCCATTTTTTTCGGGGTGTCTCACTCGGCTCAGGGTGCCCCAGCCGCAGCAGCTCCATCTGCGGTGGCATCTTCCTCCCCTGCCGAACCAACGGAGGTTGCAGCTTTGTTGTTGGCGTGGATTCATTGGAGAATTTATCAGGTTTACTCTCCGTGAAACGAACATTCAACTCGCACCCAAAAAATAGGGCGAGGGCCAACCCAAAAGGAAGCCGGATCGTCTTCCAAAAACCATCCATCTTTTTTTCGGGGATACGGAGTAATAACATTAGTTTCAGGGAGGGGTATACCCGCCTGGAGAAATATGAACATGTTTTTGAAGCCAAAGTCATGGAGGTGGGGCTGGAAGGTGATGGGTGTTTTTTTTCATTTGATGATTAAGGTGTTTGGTGATTTATATATAGGGATTATAAGGATTTTGTAACTCCGAAAATGAAGCTGGATCTTCCAGATGGCAATTGTTGTTCCTTTTCAAGTGGGGTTAATTTTGAGGTTGCAGCTGCATGTTCATTTTCCAGGGGTGTACTATGTTTTTTTAAAATGGCTTTCTTGGTCTTGAAACCATCCAAAGCTAGCTTGCAAGCATCAGAAACCATTGGACCCATTGGAAATCCTCAGATTCCTTTTTGAAGGTTCGTTTCGGTGGGTTGATGATGAGCAACAAAAACATCCCTTGAAAAAAGTCACCACTTTGCAGGGGGGGTGAAAAAACCCACAGCTCGGCACCGAAAAATCACTGGTTGGTTGGTGGGATCCGATGATTTTCTTGCCCCAAAATTGGGTTCCAAAAGGTCTCCTGGCAGCTGCGAACTATGGGGAATTTTGGGGGATTGACCTATAAAGAGATTTTTGACGCGTCAACATCATCAACGTGAAGCTCCAAGTTGAGCCAAGTGGTTTAGCTGTTTAGGAGGTGAAAAACCCATCAGTTCAAAGTTTTTTTTTCGAAATCCCTTTGCGTACAAAAGGTTCATGTCAAGTGGTTAGCTGAATTTCCCCCATCACAGGGATGGCAGGCTGAGATACCTGGCTGGTGCTTGAAAGGGAGCGATTTGGAGCTTGGGATATCCGTAGCCATAGGGGCTTCAGCATCCCGAATCGCAACAGCTGCGATTCGCCTGGCCATGTCAACTCTCGAGATGGTTGGGGAACTGATGGAAAATACGATGGGCCCCATGACACCAATGTTTCTGATGGCAGTGGCTATTGGACAGCTCTCCTTGAGTCTATTCTTGCTGCGGAGCCATGTTTTCCAGGAGCTTTGGAGTCAAAGTTTCTCTTTTTTTTTCGGATCCTGGTCCTGGCTCATTGAGAACTCGGATGAGGTAAAACGACGAAAACGTGAGGTGCTCTACCAAGGGTTTCGAAAGACTTTGCCAATGTGGATTGTCTTGAACGACCTGACTTTCTTCTTTGTCCTTGCAATCAGTGCCATCGGTTCTTTCTACCCAGATGGTGGTCTAGCTACAAAAGGTATTTTCATATATGGCGTTTGCGTGTTTGGTTTGACACTGCGCTATGTTCTCGAAACCGGTTCGGAGCAGACAACCAAGCGAGATGTAGTGCTCATTTTCGCAGCATCCTTCACTGCCTCTACTCTAGCACCATTGAAGATGCAACCACTAGCAATGCTGGCAAGATTTGGCTGCTTTGGAGGTCGTGCCGGAGCCGGGTTGGTTCTTCCGCATGCAAGTGGCCATGATCCCTGTGACCATTTTCTTTCTATGGCCTGCGCCACGAATTGTGGACATGGACTTTTGGTGCTTGCTTTTCAATGAATGTGTGGGAGTCATCGCTATTCTTATGGCATACAACCGAAGTGACTGGACGCTCTCGCAACAGGTGGCTGCGACTATTCTGGCAGAAGATCGGGCTGAAGAAGCAAAGAGTTTTTGCGAGGCGGTGCGACAACTGTTGAGCGTCACTTGTGATGCCTGCACTGCTCTTTCTTGCGATCTTCAGGTTTCTCAGCCCTCCGTTAGTCTTCTGAACTTGCTGAAAGTGGAAGCCAATGACATAATGCACAAGCGCTTTATCGACCTTGTCGCCACAAATGATCAGGAACACTTTGAATCCATCGTCAAGTTCTCTAGCCAAACTCCAAGTAGCGGACTAGTCCACCTAGTCCACCTTTCAGGTCAAGGCGAAGGTCACGAAGTTGAAGTCTTTCAGGTCAAGGTGTTCGTGGTGCAATTGAGTGATGGAGCGGGTTACTTTTTAGGGATTTCTAAGGCTGCGACTGAGGGTCAGGAGACTGGACCCCCTGATGGTGGCAGAGATATGCACTTTTTGTTGGGCAATTGCTCCGGGAAATTTATAGATATGGAGAGTGTAGCGGCCTCCAACGAGGTTGGCTACGAACCAAGGGCTGCAAAGTTGCATGAAACCATGGGTGTCAGCCGATCGCCCTTAGCCAGTGAGATGGAAGAGTTGAAGAAGATCAGCCTAGTCGTTGATGCGATTTCAGACGACTTAGGATATGTTGTGAAGTCTGCTTCATTTGAGTTTGCAGATCTTCCCATGGAGAAGCAACGTCGCTTACCCAACTTGCTGGAGTGGTTGGACCATCGATGGAAAGACGTCGTTGCGAAGTGGCTTGAAGAAGAAGTGAATTTATGGTTTCATGGTGGCCAGGGCCATGTCTTGGACGTGGAGTTCTTCCCGCCCAGTGCTAGCCGTGTGGTCCTCGCTAGTCTTCATGTCACTCAATGTGAGATGCACGGAGAAGCTGTGACATGCTTGATTGAGATCCAGAAACTGAGATATCAGCCTGGTGAGAACCATCAGTGGTGCTAAAAATCCATTTCGGCTGAGAAGTTGAGCGCCCTACTGAGAATCCAAAAAGGCATCCTGCTGCTTCCACTTCTACATGAAGTACAGCTGGGGGTATCTAAGATCCCAATGGAGCTACCCCCAGGTTTCCAAGCATATCTTAATACGTATTGTTTGGTTATGTGTTCGAATCTTCCTTCTTCACAGTTTCCCTCGTACACTTCTCGTTTTGTGTGTATTGGGGGGCTGCGCCTCTCCAGTTTCTACCAGTTGCTTCCTATATCTTTCCGTTTTGCTCAAAAAACGGCTTCGTATGTTAGTGGGTCTTACGTGTATAAGTGTATGTGCTCTTCACCACAAACACTCCCCCGGGCATCTGCCGCTAGGAAAGGATGTCCTACTTTCCAAAAAAACAACCTTACTCCCTTCGTATGTATCCGACATACTACTCGAGCTAGGGGTATCTTCAACGCAACTCTATAGTGCAAAATCTTTACACTGTTCGCCATCAAACTAGGGTTTCTTTCGACTCAAGCCGTTCATCCATCCAGCTGCCGGCATAACCCACACCGTAAAAACGGTCGTCCAGTATTCCCATGGGTACAGTTTTGAACATGAGCTACTTCTCCAATTCCAGCTGAAAAAATATTGCTTCTCCATCTTCTTCCCTGTTCCAGATTTAAGACGCATCCAGGACATAGTGGGGACCTCGTCAACCTCGAGCTATGCAAACTATAGGATGCGGCGTGTAAGTGTGGTATCTCGTTCCTCACATGGTGATGTATAGATTGGGAGTCTACGTTCACCGTACGATGCCCATCCTCCAGGATTGTCACCTCAGGAACCTGACCCTCTTTTCCACTTCCTCCTTTGGCTGAAAAACCAAAAGCCGGAGCGACATCGCTGGACGAAGATGGCTGACCATGGCCGGCCCCGACACTTCTACCCTCCTGGCTCCTATCTCCTCCAGCATCCTCAGTGCTCCTCTTGGATCACCTTGATCCGTCGAAATCGTGACTCTCCCTTCACCATTGATGGATACGGGCTGAACCGGAAAGGTGATCCACTTTCCCGATCTTCTTTGAGCAGCAGACCTTTCTGAAGCTGGTGATCCTTCAGGAATCAGCGCTCTCTTCCTCACTCCTCCGAGAGTCTCATCAGCGTCTTCTCTTTTTCTTCGATGTCTCTTCAGCCTCATTTCCTTTCCTTTTCACTATCCTTCGGCTCTTCTTCAATTGATCTCATCCTCAAACTCTTCCTGCTGACCCGGTGGGCCACCAAAGCTCCAAGCATGAAGATGAAACCAGCAATGACAAACAGCTGTCCCGCCACAAAGACTGCCACAAACCAACCTTCTCCTCTTTCTTCATCATCTTGATTTCCTTGCGCACTTCCTTGGGAAATCGAAGCAGCCAAGACGATGAATTTCAATGCCCGTTCTTACTCCTCTTTCTCCATCTTCACCTCACTTCCACATGTGGCTTCAATTCCTCTCTCACCTTCTACCCTTCTACCCTTCTCATCCTTTCCTTCTTTCAGCTCCTCTCAAGATCGGTCAACCAGCATGACATACTCATCCTCCTCTTAAGTTCTTCAAGCCTAGCTGCAGACAAGACTTTGGTTCCAATGTCTGCCACTTGAACTTGTCCTGGGATAGCTTCAATCATCCAGTCCAACTTTCCAATCTGTCAAGAAGAACTTGCACTGCTTGTCCTAAGTCTTAGGGCTAGTCAACGTCTCCTCGTTCCCTTTCCCAAGGCCTATTCCACCGGTCAAATTCCATCCTCTTCAAATTAAGCTGGCTTTGCCTCTTCTTTTTTCTTCAAGTCCAAATGAATCACTTGTTCAATTTCTGCCACCAAGTGCTCAGCTAATTTTGATGAACAGTAAGTTTCTTCTCAAAGAATTGACTTCCACCATCAAAGTCGTCTTGGCCAGGGAAATCCGGAAGTTCAGCTCATTGTTATTTTCAAAAATCCTGGTGATGCGGTTGAGGCCTCTCACCAGGATGGTAGCATCTGGAAGCGCTACACCAACTTCCATCGCCCTCGTCTTCCACTTCAACCATCTTCTCAAACCGGTAAGGACTGCTCCCAAAGACGCTGCTTCTTGAGGGCTTCCGAGACCCTTTTTCACTCAAGCCCCCCGGTTGGTATATCACCGTCAGTTTTGCGGTGATACCCAAAGGGTGCAATCATCTCCTCTTTCTGAGACTTCGGCAGCGCTGCTAGCACAAGTGAAGTGGGTCTTCTCTGCAATCTGCTCCATCAATCGATCAAGCTTTTGGTGTTCAAGATACCGCTTCTTTGATTCTTGTAGTATCTTACCATCCAGTTACCCAAATCCAATGGAGCTGACTCCACCGTCCAATCCGGCAGCTTTCACCGCTTCCACTTCACCTATCTCTTCTCTGTTTCCTTTTCCTCTTTTAATCATCTTTTGCAACGAGCTCAGCATTCTCCTCATCAAGTTGACCTGAGAGATCGATTCCGCACCTTTCTTCATACCTCTCCCATTCTGTTCCTCTGCGACCTTCTCCTCAGTCTTGGTCTCCTCACTGTCTGGGGTGGAGAACCTCTGCTCTGCTAGAAAAGACCCCTCTTGTGCCTCTTGCTCCTCAGCATCTGCCTCAGCATCCTGCTAACATCTTCATTCTCCTTGGCAATCTTCTCATTCATGCTCCTCGTCTTCACATTCACTTCCTCTAAGTCGTGGACTCTTCTCAAAAGAATCAGCTTCTCCTCGTCATTCAGCATCATATACTTCATCCGTTGTTGCTTCACGTACTCCTTCTGACCTTCTTCCTCAGTCTGCTTCCTCTCTTCTTCAGCAAACCACAAAGGCCTAGCGGCCCCATCTTTCAAAGAACCCTGGCGATCCTCGGCCGGCGTCCGCCCTGGCCTCTCTAACTCCGGCTCCCTTTTCATCAACAAGGAGGCATTTCTTTCAAGCTTTCTCATTCTCAACAGTTGTTGCTCATCAAAGGTGTAGAATTCGCCCTCCAAGAAAACAACACCATAGACACATTGGAAATCTCTGGCAAACGTATTGTTGATGCAAGAAATCCTGCACCAACTGGGACGTATAAAACCTTGTAAATAATGGGATAAACTACCAACCTCAACTGGTGCAGGGTTTCTTGCATCAACTGTACCCGTTCCTGAGCGGGTGTGGATGATCGATGCAACCAGGACTTGCTCCAAAACTGGATGAAGAGCTTTGACGAAGCAGCAGGTGAATTTGGGGGAAATTTTGCGGCCAAGCTTTTCCGCGGGGTGGATGCGGAGATCTGTTTTGTTCATGAGAAAATCCGTGAATGGTTACTGGCGTGCCATGGGGGACATGCATGGAACTGTGGCAAAGATTGATTTTTTTTTAACATTCAAACCCTGACCGTCCAAGCGGTGATGATCGCTCAGAACCCAATGTGATTTTTGGATTGCTCCAATGTGGTCTCAAAAATCCCCAGGAATTTCTGATCGGATTTCAATGCTGAAATATTGTACCCCCACGAAAACTAACAGACCTGAAAAGCAATGGTTGGAAGATGAAATTATTTAGTTTCTATTTGAAATAGTCCTTTTTCGGGGGACATGTTAATTTTCGGGGGATGTACTTTCGGATGATCCCTCCCTTGTTGGCAATTGGAAAGTGAAGCTATGCTGCAATGCTGGTCCAATTGATTAAGAAAAGGAAAGGCCTTTGAGTGAACAGACAAGTGATTTTTTCATGTTTTTTGTTGATGGCCTTTGGAACGCTGTTGTTTGGACCCACGATTTTTTTGGTTGACTTTTTATTAAGAAATTGAGGTCTTCCCAGTCCAAGTGAGTAGATTTCGACCAACAACTAGGCTGATAGCGAGCGAAAAGTTGAGATGCCACTCGCGTGCCTCGGGTTTTACCCAAATTTTTGACAAAATGTTTGAAGAAAACATGAGCAATGAAAAAATGGCCCCTGGTTGTTTAGGGGTTGGTAGGGGATGAAAATATTTACACTTAGTGATTGTTTCAAAAACCATCAAAAACCATTATAAGGATCCCTATAAAACCAACCACTATTCAATGGAAAGTAGGAGGGTTTTTCGGTGACTCAAGTATTGAATGTGGTGGATTTTTTGGGCAACTGACTCCAAAAAATGTCGCCTTGATTTGGCGACCGGTGTATTGGTGGGTTGTTTGCCAATGAAGGACTTTTCATGGATGAAGCGACACATTTTTCCTCAAAAACGTCATGATTCGAAAGTGTTCAGATCAAATCATTAGAAAAAAAAAGTTAAACTGCTACTGGTACTAAACATCGTTAGCTTCCCTCTTCATGTTCGACATTTCTAGTACACTGCCAAAGCCAATGTTGTTTAACATGTTGGCTTCACAAGTTAAAGATGTTGTTTTTTTTGCAAACTTCTACATGCGTCCCCTATGGCGTTCCCCTTTAACGAAAAGCCACATAAAACCCACAGGTTCTGACCCTGACTTGGAGAAGCACCTGACAAACATGATGTCGTCGCTTGGTCCGGTGATTTGGTAATTGATACATAGTGATTTTAGTTTTTTGGAGAGGTGAGGATCATTGCTTACCTTACCATGGTAAAAATGGTGATTTAATTGATTGTGGTTGTTTTTTTGGTAATCGATGGTGGTTCAAGTTCATATCATGATGATGGCATTTTTTTTGTGATCGCAGTTTTTGTAGTTGAGTGGCAGTTGGGTTAGCTGTGAAAATTCCCCGTTTTGTGTTTTCTGAGTTGAAAACAGCAGTTTCCGTGGAATTTCCATGTTCGGAAAGTAGCCCACACTGTTTTTAGAAATACAAACGTGTCAACTGTGGGGGTTTCGAAGTTGATGGGAAATTTCACGTGGCAACTTCCCTGTTTTTCCATCCAAGGGAACGAACGACTCATGGGATTCCCCCAGAATTTTTTTTGCCGGCTGAGCCTTGGATCTACCCCCCCAGGAACACCCCAAGATGCCAGTCGTGTTTCTTTCTGAAGCGATTTTTTGGGGGGATTCGCAGAGAATTCTACCGGGATCTTCTTCGTTTTGTGTGTAAGATTTGATGCCGAAATTTACCCCAGAAAAACTCACCAATTTAAAAGGCAGATTTTTTACAGATTTGGAAGATCTAGATATATCTCCTGGTGGTGACGAGGATGGCATCCTTGGGCCCAGGGGGGGCAGATCCAAGCTTCACATCGTTTCATCCTGTCCTTGAGGTCCATGCTGTCGCCTGATTTGTTGACGGATAGCTACCAGCGAATCGCTGGCGAGTCCGGAAAAGCTCAGTTTTTTTTTTGACAAAGACAGGAAGGGTCAGTGCAAAGAAGCGGACATCATGTAATATAACTATATATGTTTATCTATTTGCAAGGATGTGTTTTCCGGGTGCAGGGAGATGCATGGTTGTATTAGACCTCTTAAACGAGAACTCACGCCTTCCTGGGTGGCCAACCAACGGATAGAAACTCGAGTGAAAGTCCCTACAAATTGCTAGTTGCTAGCCTTGTTAGGACAGGAGGCATTGAATTTCCGAGTATTTTGGGGGATCAAACTACATTTGAACACCAACTTATGCCATTTAAGTGTTGGTTGCGAACCGTTCCGTTGCGGGAGATCCTAAGTAAGCCTGTTTGGTGTCTCGAACAAGGAAGATATTGAAGTCACGGATAACCATACGAACACCAAACCGGGAAGATTGAGCAGCATTTCTTGGGACCAGCACCGCAAACATAGCACTCCGGATTTGCTGCAGAGTCATCCAAGTAGTGATTGTACATTGGGCGTGGGTTGGTGGTGTTTGGCATTTATTTTCATTTATTAACATTCAAAAGAGATTGTATCATTTTTGTTGTATACAGTATACATAGAATTCACCCTTTTGTTCGAAAAGGTCCTATTTGGGGAATTGAATAATGATGGCTATCAAGTGACTGAAACCTGACTACAGATGTTTCCCCCCTTCTCTCGTTAAAGCATTGAATTCATACTGACTCAACCAAAACTGACAACTGTAAAGCGCTATGGCAGCTTTTTCTCTTGTGCCACAAACAAAAAAGGCCTGCAGAAAGGCAGGTGTCCAAGTCTACATCCAAAGAGTGCTGAAAGGGTCATGCAAGTAACGACCTCCGACACACTCCCCCTTTGGGAACGTTGTGTCCCAAACCCCTCACACGGCCACCAGTCCCACTGATGTTTTGCCAGACTTGGGGTAGTCAAAACTTCAAGCTCAAGGCCTAATCTTCTACGCACTCAAAGCTACCATCGCTGTCCCCTTCAGGACCCATAGCCACAGACGTAGAGCTTGCCATACCACGGCCCTCTGCTGCTTCGATCTTTTTCACTTGTAGAAACGTGTAGCCGCCCCAGGTCTCATTGTCATCCGTAATGTTACTTCCAGTCCACTCATCCCAGCAGACGTCAGCTTTTCCACTACGAAGAAACCTCTTTGTGATCCGCGGCCCTGCCAGTTCCTTTGCCTCCACTGGCAAAGATTGGTGTAAGGGATGGAATCTTCTTTTCCGTCCCCTACTATGGATGCGAATCACCCAGCCCTCTTCAAGCTTGCTGAGATCCCATCGGTCATGACCTGTCGGGCAGTACTGATACTGCTCCAAACCCCAGACGCTACCACTTGCAGCTGGTCTTGTCCAGGAAGCACACGGTGGTCCTGCCATATCCACTGGAGGAATACCACCTCCACTGGCCGATGCAGCACTCTCTGTTTCCCTTGAAGACGTCATTGGATGCCTGGCCATGTAGTTCTGGTTGTCCAACGACAGCGCATCCATCCTTTCTTCCAAGCGTAGCATACGCCTTGCAATCTCTTTCCTTTTCTCTTCTTCGTTCTGCTCTTCTCGTGATCTGCCAGGGTATCCACTGTTCACCAAGCCCGTGGGATCATCGAAAAGAGCTCTTCCTGCAGGGAAAGGACTCTCCACATCCTGCTGTTCTGTGAATGCCGCTGCTGAAGACACCCCATAGCTGGATCCCACACTCGATCCACCTGCAGAGTCTCTCACCGCATTGATTGCAGCCAATCCTCGTGCCTTTGCGGACCCATGTTCCATTGCGCTTTTCCTACCGCTACCCTTTCCGTCCTTTGGTTCAATCCTCATGGCTCGTAAGCCTGGGGCAAATCCTCGAACTACTCCTTCCTCGGAGCACTTTGGCTCTGTGTCACTTGGCACCATTCCCAAACTCTCCCCGAAGACACTTTCAGGGTTTAGGGGTTCGTTCGAAATCCTACGTGTCCCTTCCTGATCTTGATCTTTTCTTCGAATCCTACATGGCCTCACTGGCTCTTGATCATTTTCTTTACACCTATGTGGTCCGTCTCTTTCTTCCATTTTTTCTTTCTTGTTGCCCAGTGGGTCATTTTTCGGACTCTTGTTGCTCTTACATAAGTCTTGATTGTTTTTCCTCCCTTCCCACCATTTCACAACCAAAGATCCAATGATCAACATGGTGCCTACTTCTGTGTGCTGACTGCCTGCACAAAGCGCCATACCAGCACCCAGCATCATTGGAGCCACTTGTTGCCGACAAGGACTCGAAGTTTCCTTTCCCTCACACCGCTGTAGTGCAACCCGTTCCGGTTCGCCTTCATCTTCTACTCGTTGGCCATCATCCAAACCAAGTAGCCCAAGGAACTTTCGGTGCGCTGCCCCCTGGAGGGGCTTTGTGAGCCCATCCGCCACCAGTTCACCTCCTGGAACATGTTGCGCCAACCATTGCGAGTCGCCGCCCATAACCATCTCCCGCAGCTTCCATGCCCGCAGGCGTAAATGCCGGGTACGCCAACTTCCAGCATCGGAAGTGATTTGACAAAGTGCCGCCTTGCTGTCGCCTTCCAAAATCTTCTTGGTGGGGTAGTTGAACAGCAGGAGGAGCTCTGATAGTGACATACCGCACTGAAACGCCTCGGAGTACCCAACAAGTTCTCCCTCCGCTGTGCTCAACGTCACAAACGGCTGCCGCGATGAGCTCCAAAGGAGTAGGTGGGACCCATGATACACGGCCACACCCTGCACACTCCTGAACTGTTCGTGAGCTGGTCCAAACGAGGTGTCCGCCTTGACATGTAGGGTGTCCACGTCATCGTCCGGAAGGTAGTGCAAACCAAGCGAAGGAACCCTCTGCAGGTACTTGAGAATGTAGTTGCACAACCGCAACGCATAGCAAGGTCGACGATGAACCATTCGTGCAACAAGTGATGTTGCATAGGCCAAGTCTGGCCGAGTTCTTGACGCCAGCCATTGCAATTCGCCGACGACTGCCTGCACTTCGCGAATAACCGCAAGGTCCTTTTCGGGCTCATCATCGCCTTCCTCAATCTTCGGCAATGGCTGCAGTTCATAGCCTTGGACGCTTCGTCTTCTCAGGAGATCACCAGTGTACTTGATTTGGTTCAGGACGTACCCACCACCCTTCTTGATGATCTCATACCCGCAGAATGACACTGGTTGCTTGTCGGTCACCACTTCATACGGTGACATCAAGAACACCTTCTTGAGCTCCTCCATGAAGTTCACCAGTATGTCGTCTTTGGCTGCTACAACCAGGTCGTCCACGGACGCCAAGATACGCCCTGACGTTCTTCTCTTCCTCACCTTCGTCCTCTGAAAGCTCCACCAACTTCCAGAGGTGAGATTCCGCCGTAGGACGTAGTTGAACTCTTCCTCCGTCTCGAAGCCTCCAACTCATTTGGCGAAGTCTTCCATCTCTGAAATCTGCCCAGTCTCGAGGCGACTCCACCAGGCCATACAACGCACCCGTCACCTTCCACCGCTCTGCCCATCCGTAAGAAAGTACTCCTGCCTCCTTCAAGATTGCAGGTGGTTGGACGATTGTCTCCCTACCCGGGGTGCTACGCCTGGGAGCTTGAAGGAAGGCTGTCTTGACATCAGCCGTGCCAAGTGAAAAACCTTCTCTCGTAGCCATTGACACCAATGATCGAAATGCTATGGTGTCAATTCCCCCCGCCGAAAGGTCACCACGTTCTGCACCTGATTGTACGTGATTGCCGCAAGCAACCACTCTGGCCTTTTTTCTTGAAGGTGGTTTCAACGTCGAAACCAGCATGCCGGGGATAGATTCCACCACATCACACTGCTTCCGAAGTCGCTGGTACTCCTCCTCGTCGATGGGGCATATTGCTTTGTGGTCTATCAGTGACCTGTACTCCGCCTCAAGAGCCGGCTTCCATTCATTGATGTTCCTTCGCACTTCTTCAAGCGGAATTGATCTGGTCACCAACGTTGCTTGGTCATGATCTTGAAGTTCTTCCTCAACACTTTGAAGCGCTCGAAGCTTGATCTCGATTCTCTCACATTCTTTCCTCAATTGGCCTGGAACATGCACCCCAATTTCATCATCCAAAAGTGCTCGTTCTTCTTGTTCCAGACTTCGAAGCTCTTTCAACTGCAGTAGCTCAAGCGCCGCAGCTTTGAAACCATCTTCTACCGTTGTGACCATCGATCTCCATACCTTTTTCCAATTCTCTGCCTCTTCTTTCTGTTGATCCCATTCACCATGAGCTCCTTCGTCATATAGAGCCCGATCACCATGAGCTCCTTCGTCATGTAGAGCCCGATCACCATGAGTTCCTTCGTCATGTAGAGCCCGAACGCCATGAGCTCCTTCACCATGTAGAGCCCGAACGCCATGAGCTCCTTCATCCTGTAGAGCCCGATCACCATGAGCTCCTTCACCATTTCTTGATTGTAATTGTAATGGATCCCACGCCCACTCCCCCCCTGGTCGGAAAGCGTGAAGACCAGGAACGGTTTGCTTCCCATGCAGACGACGAGGCAAAGGACGAGATCCAGCAGGCACCTCTTGGACGTCAAAGATATCCAAAGATGCCTTTCCTTCCGATGTCTCTGCCACGTCAAACATCGGTAGTTCATCTTCTTGATGAGCTTCGTGCGCCGGTTCTTCCACTGGGTCTCCAGACAAATCGCCGCAGACAGCTCCTCCAAGTGGTGCCTCTGGAAGCGGATTGGCATACCGAACCACCACCGTAGAGCGCATCCAACGTCCTTGACAGCAGATGTAGTATCCATGACTTGTGGGGGACATAGAATGTGCTGGACCAAACACCGTGATCTGCTGCATGGGATGCTCCCACTTGTCTTTTTCTCGAACATGTTGCCATCGCTTGATTCTGGCCATTGCCTGGGTGCCGAACGGTACCAGTTGGGGAAGTTTGATTCCAAGTAGGGCCATCTGGCTGCGGAACCGTTGTTCTCCTGCATGTCGTAGTGCCAAGGGCCACAGGGATGTATCTACCTTTGCAGAACCAAGTAGAAGGCGGGTCCGACTTTTTAAGTAGCCAATCTCAGCCTCCACACGGGCACATCCCTGAGACTCATCACCGGCGGATGTTGTGTGAACCACATCACGTTGACGGAACCATTGGGCCAGTTGACGGCCCGTGAACTCTCGTGCACGATCTGTGTGCACCCTGTGGAGGGGCATTCCAAGACTTCGTAGTTTGCAGTACATGGCACTCAGGACATTGGCCACATCGCCCACATGGCGACTCTTCAACGGCAACGCCATTGTCAGGTTCTGAACCTTCACATCCGTCCAATCCGTAATTGCCTCTTGCCACTGTTGGTTCCGTACATCAAGCTCCTTGACCACCGCCTCTGGTAGAGGTTCATCAGGAACATCTGGATCTTCGACCAACTCTGGAACTCCTTCTCTCCCCCGTTCCTCGGGAATTTGCTCCGGATTTTCTCGCTGTTCCCCACGATGTACTGATAGCTGCTGAAGGAGTTCTTGTTCGCGTTGTAGCTCTGCTTGAAGATCTCCTGGTTGTTCCACAAAGCCACCCAACTCTTGGAGCTTCTGAACCAGGGGGCATCCATCCTTCAACGGAACTGTAAACACCCCAACCATGAAGTAACGTGGTGCAGTCTCCAATTGATTATGTCCTGGGAGAAAGGGACCTGCCACATCAATGTTCAAGCAGAATGCCTCAGGGTGTTTGCTCCGAGTGTGGGGCCTGTCCCTACCCATGTTGCGAAGACAGTGAGAACAATCTCTTCTTGACGGCACATGTTCATTTGCAATATGTTGCCGCCATTCTTCCAGCTGTTTCGCATCCAATGCCCGCAAAGCGAGCCGTTCATCGGGAAGAGGACGTAGACCAAGACGTTCACGGATTCGATCCCTCGATTGAAGGAACCGTTCCCATGCTTGTGGATTTCGTCGTAGTTGCAACCGCTCTTGGACCAAATACGGCCTGGCTCTGTTTCGACGAAATGACTGTTGTAGCACTTGCACCAGCCCATCAGCCCACGCCGCTGCTCTCTTCGCTGCCTCCAAACGCTCTTCCAAGGTGTGTGGCCAGTTCGAGGTTCTCATTGTACACCTTGTTCCATGAAGTGCTTTGATCTCCGGGATATCAGACAACAACGTTGTGGGTTTCACCCGTTCATGGCCAAACGCCCCCTGATCAATGTCAACCCGAGCCAGATTGAGCATATTCACGATGTCCCGCGTCTCTTTCCACGCCAGGAAGGAGGGGTAGCCATGGTAGGGGCGCTCCACCTCGCTCGGCAGATAGGACTCCGGATCTGCAGGTTGCTCTACCATCACCTCGCACTTCGGATTTCCCACCTTGCTCAAGTAGCAGATCCACAGCATCTTCAAGAATAAGACCGAGTCCCCATCAACCTTCTCTTGTTGGGACATCGAGTTCCATCCTAAGCCCCATCGTCCATCTCCATTTCTGCTTCGCAGTGGACGTGGACCTTGGTCGCCACGATGCCTGCTCAAGCTTATTGTACGGCACGGGGGGCCTCCCACCACCATATCCCATAATCCTTCGCGTGCATACAGCTCGATGAGGCCAAAGAGCTGGCTATCATGGAGATTCAACCCTCTCTCCAGTTCGATGCAGACAATGATCAGACTCTCACTGTTCATCTGTGTCCACATGCGCGTTTTCTCCCCCGCGAACAGATGGAGGATTCTAGTGCCTGTCTCACGGAGTTTCTTCCTCATACGGCGATTGATGGGTACTTTACCCATATCCAACTCCACTGCACCTGGCACCCGAGCAAGCAGACGAGGAGGAACTTCAGGAAAGACTGAGTGAAGCTCTTTGGCATGGGTCACCGCCTCCTCTCCACATAGTTCTGCACTCTCCTCATCGTTCACGTTGACGCAGATCTTCATGATACCCGCCGTGTAGCAATTGTTTGCTTCGACTTCATCCATCAGCCGATTCCCAGTTGCTTCATCCACAACTGGACAACCGCTGTCCAACCAAACTGGAAGTTGTGAACCATCAGCCCTTGACATCTTGATGGCATTCTCCTCCCACACCACTCGGATTCCAAGGCGCACCAGCTCCCGAATTGGGATGATCCGTTGTGTCCTTCTGTCCAACGTCAATAGTGTTCCAGTGGTCTTGTTCATTCGCATCCACACCTTGCCAGATGCCAACGACACCTCACATTCCATTGCTGTATCCCACTCCTCTCTCGACTTTGCTGGACGAAGGCAGTGGGTTGCACCACCGTCCAATAAGACCGATTTGGTGTCTCCAACCTCAATTCTCTTCAGGTGCATGACTCGCATCTGTGGATTTGAAGAAGACTCCATTCTCATAGTTCTTAGGAGGGAGGTGACTTCACTCATCAGAGCCTGTGTAGACCCTGTTTCTCCTGTGGATCCTTGGGGTGCAGACTGAGCTCCTTGTTCAGCAGGCTTAGGATCCTCTTCCCCCAGCGCTGAGCCCTTGCCCTTGTCCTTTTCCCCAATCTTCTCCTTGTCATTCTGCATCTCATGACCATCTTGTCGAAGCGCTCCGCCACGTCCTTCAGCCCGAGAACCTCCATTTGATAGTTGTCCTGGATGTTGACTGCCATCTCCTTGTCCTCGACCTTCACCGGCTTTGTATGATGATGACTTACCATTGCCACCCTTCTTTCCTTTTCCAGATCCATCTTTTCCTTTGCCTTCTTTGCCATCCACTCCCCCGGGCTGGTACAGCAGGCCTCCTTTGGCTGTGCATTCCGTTTTTCGATGTTGGGTACTGGAACAATTCCAACATCGCTCCCTCTGATCTGGCAACGTCGGATGGTCAAATCGACATGATCGGCCATATCTGCAACCTTGCGTTGAGCCCCAGTTATGGCAAACATTGACCTTGCTGCCTTTGCCTCCTGGTTGTCCAGCTCCCGGTGCTGTTGTCACTGCACGTACTGCTGGGCGAGCTCCACTGCTATCCTGGTTCGCTTCCGGAGTCAATACCAACGTCTCCATCTCTGCCAAAAGAAGGTTGTAATACTCCTGGAGGACAGCCGCATTTGGATTGATGTCAATTCTACTTGTCATACGATAAGTGTTGATCCTAAAGCTTGCCTGCGGTGCTGATGCCAAAACGGTTGCCACCAACGTTGACAATGACTTGACCAACAAAGTGCTGTCTGGGAGGGTCACACGAAGTTCTTCTGCTCGTTGTTGGTGACGTCGCCAAGTGCGAAGCCTTTCCACGGCCTCCTTGGGGGTGGCCACCGCCTGTTCCACTGACAGCTCCCTTACTGTTGTTGCCCGTTCCGAAGCCCCTCCAGGCTGATACGTCTGAAATACTTTAAAAAGTATTTTCCCGCTCATCAAGTTCCGAGAGGCAATGAGGTCCTGTTTGAGACTAGCAGGGAGGGCTGCAAGCAAAAGTCCTGATGCGCGAAGGTCCATACGCTGTCTTGCGGCAGAGGTGTTGTAGATGGATTCGTCCGGCTGTGCTGAATGCAACCGCTCCAATGGCGATGCAGCAAGCCAAGTGGTGTATTTGCCCACCACCTCCTGGACCATACTGTCCCACCACCCCAACGACGTTGTCGCAAGATCACCCATAAGTGGTCTCAGCTGGGCAATCCAATCTCCACACTGCAAACCGGCCTCCTTACCTGCTGCCGACAGCTGTGGGAGGATGATGGTAGTTGACTTCAGACCATCACCTTCAACCTCCTTTCCTGGTACTTCCCGATGTCCGTGTGGATCTCCTTCATGAACTCCCGAATTGCCAGCCCGATCACGCTGTTGACTTCCATCTCGCATCAGCTCATCCATGCTAGCCCGACCGTCGCCTGATACCCAAGCTTGCCAAGCCCGATCTCCTTGTGGACCACTAACTTGCCTTGAAGAACCCATGGCAGCCCGACTGTCGCTTTGTTCGCAAGCAAAGGTAGCCCTGCTCAGGGGCGCTTGTCCACCATCTCCCCCGAGACCGGCCCTGCTCAAGGGCGCTTGATGACAAACTCCCCAACGACTAGCTCTTCCAAGCTGTTGTTCCTGTCGTGATATCGGCTGCTTCCAGTAATCCGACACCAACTTCCTACCAGAATGCTTTGCTTCTCGCTCCATTTGTAGTTGAAGCATCATCAATTCCTGCCTCAACCATTCTGCTCTGGCTGTAGCCGCATCCATCACTTCCTCAGGTTCTCCATGACAAGCATTGATGTCGCTTCGGACTTCATCACGAGCCATACTGCGACGCTGCAACTCTTCGTCATGTACACCTCGATGTCCTTGGCCACTCGATAAGTGGCGAAGTCCGCCCCTCAAACTAGGGCCCCATGACCTCAAGCAGGGTCCGTTATCTTCAGTTCTCTCATATCCATCAACGCCCCAAGGCCATGGTGGGACAGCTGGCAAGGAAACGTCCCCTTCCGGTGGGGCAGTGTCAGGAACCCTTGTTCCTTGTGGCGTGAATCTCTCTTCTTGGGTCCGAAGACAACGACGTGTAGGACTCCTCGATCTCGGTGGAGGTGGGGGAATCCCGTTTTCCGTGACTTCTGACCAAGAAGAAGTTGTTTCTCCACTTCCCACCTGAATCCGGCTCCTTCTCAGCTGCTCCATCTCAGATTTCAATCTGAGGTTTTCCTGATGCAACTTCTCCACAACTTCTTGCTCCAAAGCCCGCTGGAGCCCACCATCCGGTGGTGATCCATTCCCAAAGTCCTCGGGCATCTCACCTTCAGTTTTTATCCCCACCTGCTCTGATGGGTCTCCTCTGGTTTCTTCCCAGCTTGCAGGCGTACTAAACCGCTCACCTCTTCCAGCTGGTTGCCTCTCAGTCGACCCACCTTTGCCCTTTGAAGATTCACGGTTTGTTGGACCATTCACCGGCACTGATTGCTCTCCCTGAATTGCCTGGTCCATTAACTCCTCCTCATCTCCTGAAGGCACCGGCAAGTCAACCGGTCTCGAATTTCTGATCTCCAGTTCCTGCACCACCCTCTCAGACCAGAAAGGGTTTGGAGCAGGACCCCATGATGAAGATCTCCTTGAAGCCATGGCTTACAAACGCAGTGGTCAGAGTCAATTTGGGCTCATAACCTGACTCAACCAAAACTGACAACTGTAAAGCGCTATGGCAGCTTTTTCTCTTGTGCCACAAACAAAAAGGCCTGCAGAAAGGCAGGTGTCCAAGTCTACATCCAAAGAGTGCTGAAAGGGTCATGCAAGTAACGACCTCCGACACAAAACAATTCCTATGATACTGGTTGGTAATGGTTGGCACCAATGGCTTGCAAGATTCCCGGAACCAGGCCACAATCTGCCACGATAATCTTTAAAGGTGGTAGCATGTATGAGTGTAACCTTCCTTCCCGACCACAAAAATAAGTAAACAAAAACTCATCTGGGAACTGCATCAACTGCTCCAACACAACTAGGAGTTTAACGAACCACACCCGTTTTGTTCGAAAAATATCCAAGGCACACATCCCAAGCAGCTTGCTTGAGACCACGGCCTCGGGGGATTTTTGACAAAAACGATTCTTTTTGTTCGCGAAAATCCCCCCCGCCCCTGGTACTGAGACACCTTTTTATCCAAAATTCATAGTTCATCAGGTGTTGATTGGAAGGTACTTATATAATATTGTATATATAATGTATATTTTGGGCACAGAATGGATTTAAGACCATCATTTCCCGGGGTAAGTCCCAACTATGCACACTATGATTTTTTGCAATGATCGAAGTTGTGGCTTTCTGCTTCTCAACGCTTTGAAACCAAATGCTCCCAGATTCAATGCTCAATATGAAGTTTGCAGCTTCCATTGCCATGTTCTAAAGAAGTATGAGAACAAGTAAGGTTGCACGTTTGGAAGATCAATCAGCATCTTCAGTGCAGCATTCCCAGAAATAGCAAACCAAACCAAACCTTTAAAACAAATGTAGGTACTGCAAATGCGAAAGGTATATCATACCCGAATACTCATGTACTTCTCAAATCAAATCAGCTTCACATTTCACTATCTTACTTTACAAGTAAAGGTTTCCTCATTCTTCCCATCTTTCTCTAATGACCACTTCTTGAAAACAATTTTTTTGATGTGGACCCTAATTGGTAGGAACAAAAAACTGACCCTTCACTACAGCCTACAACTTCCCGCCGATTCCCGGTTGCGGAGACCCAGTGGGTTCGGCCTCCGGTCAGTGCGATGGCACGCTCCGCAGCATCCAAGGCTTCATGGTACTTTTCGCCACGAAGCGCTGCCTGAAAAATCGGAGGAGTTGGCAGCCGCACCAGGCGCGTCCAGCAAATACATCAAGTTGAGGTAGTGAAGTAGTGAATATCCCATTCTTTATGAAAGGGATTTTTGACAAGACAATATATATATATATGATATATTTGTCTATAGTAAAAACATACATATGTCATATGTCATCCAAGGTGGTGCAAGGCTTTTTCATCTAGAGTGCCTGTATCATCATAATCAGTCAAGTTCTAGAGGTCGAGAAAGAAGAAATCTACCCAAGCTGCTTCAGAAAAGGGGCTGACATCATGTCAAAAGCAGCACTTCACAAGCCCAAAATGATTGGTCATGTTGAGACTTTGACACATCTACTACACATATATGCATACAAGTGGAAGTGTATATAGACAAATTTACACTAACATGTTTTCTGAAACTAAACACATGCCCTTAAGAAACGAGTGGGGGGTAGGTGTCATAAATTCCATCGCCCCCCTCTGAAATCCGTAGTCAATTTGCTTGAACTGAACGGATACTATCGATGATCTCAAGTACTTCAAATTGAAGGTTCACCATTTCACCTCTGGTTTCCTCCACCAAAACTTGGCGCATAATCCAGACCTCCTACAATAGCTCAAAACAGAGGCACGCTTCTGTTAATCATCATCTTTACTGACTTCATCAACACTCTTTCCGTCAGTTCCAAAACATACATCACTTCCAACTTCCAAAAACAATCAACAATAGCAATCTGGTTGGTGGTTGAACCAACCCCTTTGAAAAATATGAACGTCAAAATGGAAACCTTTCCCAGGGTTCGGGATGAACATAAAAAATATTTGAGTTGCCACCACCTAGCAATGCTATTCCTAGGGTTTCAACTGACCTGAGAAAGATTGCGTAGCACCGAGCCATGAAGCTCACGAAGCATGTTGTTCTCCACCTGGGCAAGCTATATACCCTCCATGAAACTAACAGTTCGTCCCTTAAAACGGGACGGTTCCAAGTCCGGAATTTCCAGGATCCAAGGGGGCCCCTACACCCCTGAAATTTAACATGGAACCTGAAAAGAGGTAACTGGAAAAGGAGATTCCTTTTGGAAACCATCATTTTCAGGTTTCATGTTAAATTTCGGGGGAGTAGTTGGGGCGATGTATGGCTATGTTAGGGAGAAAAAAACATCCAACATCCCATCAGTTCTACCATGTTCCACCTTCACTTGGTGGTTTCATCTCTTTTTTCACATCCTCTCAGTCGGTATCTGTGTTGAAAACATCTTCAGCTACTTGGTGGCTTCAACCCGAAAATATGCTCGTCAAATTGGATCCTTTTTTTCCAACTAGGGATATACATATAGTTAAAATGCTTGAAAGCGCCACCAAAATATAGGGCAAGGCTTCATGTTTTTCCTTTATTAATCATTGAATTGCAGCGATTTCCCGAAACCTGAGATACTTTTGGATGTTTTTTTATTGGAAGCATCCCACTATGATGGGTATATACTATATACGGGTATAATGTGATCCCAATAAAAGGATTGTCTAGTGGGATGATATCATCATATATAAGGTTTCAGAAACAGAACCATATGCAGTACAACATAAATCAATCGTATCTTAAGTTAGTACATCAGTCTTGAGTGTATATACAGCAACTTATGTAAGCATATTAGTATATCTACGTAAATTTATCGTAACTTCTTAATGTTTTCATGTTTGGATCAAATTGCTGTGTCCATCCCCAGAAAAAGCGACCAAGAAAGTCACTTGGGGTTCTCAGAATGCCTGAAAGGAAGCATTTTGAAGGTAGAATGAGGAGAGTTGACGTGTCATTCGACATGAGTGTCAGATGTAAGACCCAGCACGCGCAAGCCTACAGTAGTTCTTAGATTAGTGGATGTTGTTGCTTCCAAAAGAAACCATGTTTCTCTCTGTTGGCTCCCAGGATAGCTATCCTGCTACAGCCAATTAATCGTGTATCCAGTCTTTATCAAGAGGACCTGTACAAATTCGAACGCATGAAAAAACCCACTCCCACAAATAGTAGGACAATCCTGGTTCCAAATATGTTGCAGGATTTCAGTCATCAACGCTTTCGTGACCCCCGGCTTCCTCACCCGGCCACTATGCCTGCCTCACAACGGAAAGGTGCTCGAAAGCGGCGTAAAGCCACATCTCCTTGCCTAGTCAAAGCAGGGAGAGCAGTGACATGAAGTGTACAAGTTCAAGATATGTCAGTGATGTATGTTTTTGTCAAGATGACATTATTGGGAAATATTTGGCAACATATGTCATTAATTAGTCAATATGCTTTGGCAAAGCTGACTTCTCTGCACAGGTTGGGAGGCTCGCACTATCGAATGAAACTGATCTAAGGTCGTCTGAGGTCGCTATGATTCAGAGGAAAGTACATGATGTAAATGTAAATGATTCAATGATGGGTTTCTGAAGGACCGTTCCAAGGGTCAGAGTACAGTATATACTTTGTAGAGCCTTGGCCTTCTAACATCTTCTAACAATTTTCACTATAGATTTGTTTCTCGGACCTGTCCCCACTTGCTAATATGTAGAGTACACACAGTAGTGCAAGTCGCGGAGATACACCATATCTATTATATGTATTGTTCAATTGAGACTCTTCGCTTGGACGGTGTCTGCGATGCACCAAACTTTTAGAAGTTGGGCAGCTATGACCTGCTTCTCTATAGCACTGTCTATGCTCTTTCTACCACCAGGCTACAAAGCATAAATATCCCTAAGAATCCAAACCCCTTGCGATCGAGTAGGAATGATGGTTGAAAATCCAATGGCCAGAATAGGAATATATATATATAGGAAAATCATCCCTTTCTCAGGATATATCTAGATCCTTAGGGTATTATATTAGGTATCTCTTCCCCTTCTCTGGCTTCAACCCAGGAGTTTTTTGTCAAACCAGCACGACCCGAGATTCAATGCCACCTCCAGCTGTGTAATGCTTCTTCCCAGTTCCCACGATGATACTCCACCAATCCATCCTGCTTAGGTACAGCAACAAATGCTTGGATGGCTGTATCTAACCCAAAATCGGTAGAAATAGATGATAAAAAATCTGAAAAATCCTATAAATATAGCAACAATCAAACATGTATCTATACGACTTGCAATATCAAATCATCATCATATCTAAAAAGCAAGTAGCATATAAACAAACACATATAAAAAGACATCCCTTGGTCTTCCATTGGTGACTAACTATTTCGACATTCCAACATCTTGAAAATCGCAAAAAGTTACATCTCCAAACCTATGCCCTTGAAAACAAGCTTCAAAAAACCTGTCTATCAATGAATGAAAATACCAATCTTGCTGAATGTACCATCAACTCTGACCATCCATGCTGCCTTTCGACACTTCTGACCATATTCCAATGCTACTCGGAGGCCATCCATGTCAATGATAGTTCGCGGCTGATCTTTGAGCTGCAAATCTTGTTCCTTCCAACCAAAACAACAGCCGCCTTATACTTGACCAAAGGATAAAAAAAACAACAACATGAAAATTGATGGAAACTGATGAGCATCTGTGTAAATTTTATAGAGATGTCTTTGAAAACGTGAAGACGGCTTTCCCAACCATAACAAAACAGGTAAAAGCAAAGCAGCAAACCAAACAACAAAACCAATGTGTCATTACATGCATTGAGTGTCTACATACTGTAGCTTGTTCAAGGACATATTCAAGATCATGTCCCTCTCTGTTGTCAATTTGACTTTTTGTTTTTGTCTTTGTTGTTTACAGTTTTTGTTGTTGCATTCATTTGCTTTGTTTGTACTACCCCAAAGGATTTGGGAATAAAGCAAGCCACCTTTCCGCACAAAAACACTCAACCCCCGTTCCAGTGTTGCAGTGTTGCAGTTTTTCGCGCCTTCAATGCCAAAGCTTGGGCCTCTCGCATACGACCATCCAATTCATCTTGAAGTGCCTGTGCCTGAACCCGAGCTGAAAAAAATGGGTTTTCTGCGAGTTTTTCCTACTGAAAAACTGACAGTAGACAGAAACTAATGAATCTTTCATTGCCATTAATTAGTTTAGTATAGGCCGCAGGCCCGTAAGGTAAATCTATTTCAGGCTGTGGTTGGATTGTGTTTGACAGATACATCACTCCAGACATCTGCTGCCGTTGGCAAAAATAAACACGATGAACTGGAATCGATGGCAAATCCTGCAAAACCAAACAAGCTGATCATGTTCGAAGTTGTCTTTGTTTCTGAACGCAGGCGTGTTTGTATAGGTATCATTCCTGCTTGAAATTGGATATGATGGTTTACCAAAACAAAGTGTACGAAAATGGATCCAAATCAAAACTACTTCGGGCAGGATTTTGAACTTTACCATCAACCTATAGATTTCCGTTGGAAAAAAACAGGACGAAGGGGATGTGGTTTTGGTCATCCGCCTGTCTTTCAGGATCCTCCTTTAAGCGCTCACAAGCAGCCAGGAGTTCCAAAGCTATGCCACTTCGTCCAGGGCCCTATGTTGGTGGAGGAAAGGTGTGCGATAGTTTGATGGTTCGATGTCAAGTTAAATGCTGTGCCCAGAATACCATAACAAGTAAAACATATCATGTGATGCGAGTATATAATATATAACTTCGTGCGTAGAAACATACTTATTCTTCAAAATAGACAGACTTCTGAGGATTCTATAGATCTCAACCAGTGGTATATCTTGGTGCTGGGATGTGTTTGAATCGTTGGAGCTGAAAGAATGGATAAAACATGACTTGTATACTGCTGGTGGCACAATATGAGACCGTTAACAAAAACACATACGGTAAAGCCAACAGAAGCATCTAACCCTGCGATGGTCAAACCACTTCGTGTTACATGGCCTTATGCAGCCCTTGTTTGGTGCTGTGCCAATACATGCCAAACAACCCAGCCAACTTTCAGTGAACCTCCAAAAACTCGGACAAGGAAAGGTTTACTTCAGACGCCTCCTTCCGGAAAATTGGGGCTTGACTGGCTTTTGAGGGGAATCGAAGTCGGCTGATATCAAGGTGCCATGAGTCATGAGTCATGTTTTTGTTGATGTTGTCTTGTTTGCTGTACATATCATACATGTAAAAGGAGTACACATATATGAAAGTATATAGAAACATGCATCATTGAATTGTGTGTAGGGATACGTCAGGTAGCATAAGAGAGAGATACCCCGAAAGGTCCGAAAGCAAAACAAGTGCTGGAATCTCTTGCAAGAAATCAAAACATGAACTGATTTGGACAGCCATACCCAGTCAAAAGATACTGCTTACAAATCATCTTCCGAATTCAGCTGACTTCACTTTGATTTGGCTACCTAATGCCATAGATACTCTAGTCGCATGTGAGCATATCTTCAATCCACCATCTGATGATAAAAGCATCTCCATAGTTTCCTTACCTCCAAGCGATTTGAAAAATTGTCTAACTTCTCAAAACTCCATTGGTCACTCCTCAAGGGCAGTCAACAGCAAACCTTCGATGACTCGATAATGCAACCTCAATTTGCGCTAATATCATGGCGACACATTACGAAAGGTACTTTCTAGGTGAGAGGTCATCCTGTGTCGAATCTGAAATCACTTCGTTGCGGAGTTCTAGATTTTGCTGGTTAATCTGTTGAGGGCAGGTTGATTGAGGATGTTTGAAGTCGCTATAGTTCACTCACCCAATTTAGTGTACATAAATGGGATTCAAACTGGTTGCAAACGGCCACATTCATGAAAACATGTAATTTTGCAAATGAGTTGACAAAAAAACGCTCCAACCAAGGCACGTTAAATGAAAGAGTGATGTCATGACACAAATCGCAGCAAAGTAACAAAGGAGTCACCAATCGTTTGATTTCCATCGAGCAATCTTCCAATTGCTCCAGCGCATCCAAACGTCCCCGATTGCAACGGATAATTTGACCGTATTGCTGCAGCCTAGATCAACAGGTCTAAGAAGAGCAACCCGAAGCAAGAGCAAAGTGTGCATACTGCTGTAATATGATAGTAATAGTAATATGATACGTATGGATGATGGATGATGATAACAATCATGAGGAGGAGGAGGAGGAGGCGGAGACGACAAAGATGATGATCCTGATGATTATGATGTTTATGCTTGTGGTGATAATGGTGATGATATGTGCTGATAATGGTGATGAAATATAATGGTAATGAAGAAGAACATGATGATGATGATGATGATGGTGATGATGGTGATGATGATGATGGTGATGATGATGATGATGATGATGATGGTGATGATGGTGATGATAAAGGTAAAACACAATGATGAAGGCTATGGTGATGATGGCAAAACAAACACAACATGTTTGCTTGTGGGTGTTGCTACTTGGTTGTTGTCTGGTAAACGTGTCTCGTTAACTGTTGTAAGCTTGTTGTTGCTGTTGTTGTTGTTGTTGATGTTGGTGCTGCTGCTGCTGCTGTTGTTTCTTTTTGTTGTTTCTCATCACACTGTTGTTTGCTTAAAACAAACAAAGTGAGGCCCGACCTTTCAACAAAGACTAGGTTGAAGGGTTTTCTACTATTGCTTTACTTCAATTGGTTCATCGGAAACCAACTCAACTACCAGTCAATCGAACATCATTGTACCCGTGCAGTTGTGAAGGGAGCTGTATACGTTATATCAATATTTTTCTGACTGTATATACAATTGTTTATCCAGGAGAAATAAACCATGATCAACCCATGTGCATTCAATTAGGGGAGTTATCCAGGAAAAGTGAGGAAGTGCTGCAAACTAAAATAGGACGCACGCCGCAATTAAAGGGAATATCATAGAGGGTTACGGTTACTATATTTCCAATCCAATCCCCCGCTCAAAGATTGAACAAATTGTAAAATAAACATCACCAATATTCTGTGAGTACCCGCCACAAAAGCACGGATTTTCAGGCCGTGTATTCAACAAGGAATGGAAGGTTTGATTTCGTTCCTCTTGAAACAATACCTTAAATGCTTCTAATCAAAAATGTAGAGACCATCGTTTCAACAACCAAACATCCAACCAAAGACCCCCTCATAACGCGTCGGAATCTCCATGCTCCCCTTTAGATTCGAGGCCAAGGTGCCAAACGTTGCGCCGTTCCGTCCAGAACTGTTCCTTCCGCAGTAGCACTTTGGCCCAAGGAAGTCGAGCAGCCTACAAAAGTGCCGGCACTGGGTCTCTAAGCCAACAAAAAAATACTATTTGCTATTACCACCTGGTTGCAGTAACGCAACTCACCATGTATTTGGCTATCTTTCAACAAAAAAACACGAAAGGACAACGTCAAGTCAATTCCATTCAAAGACATTAAAAATCCGTTCTGAGCAAACAAGGAGGATTTCCAAACATTTGAGAAATTGGGTATCAAAATGGTTTTTGGGCTGAGTCATGTTGAACATCTCCAAATTGATCTTCCGAGCTAATCATTTCCAATAGATCTTCCAGTGGATTGAAACCCAACAGAAGTCAGCTACTGAAGCCTGTGATGCTAAAGGGCCTTAAGGTACCCAATGTTTCTAGTGAGACAAAACTGCCCCATTATTCTATAGTGGACAATTCAGTTGAACCTATACCGGGCAGGGTACCATCTTGTTTGAAAACACACACACACACAAAACGACGACAAAGTCGTGCAAGATTCATTAAAAAAAACAAAAACACAAAGTTAGGAAGCTGAAAACCCTGAAATGATGCATTCTACAACCGGGATTCTATCTTACACAAGTCTATCTCCAACTTCCAAAGGGTATATCTCCAAGATAAGAGTCGTCCAGAAAAAATCTTCACACCATTAAAAACTCCACGGAGTTTATCCCCAGAAGCCTCGTTCCAGAACTCTTGATCTTCCATGGAACGCCCATGGTTTGGATTTGTTCTGGGATCATTCTTCATCTTCATCAATTCGTTCCGAAAATATTGAGGGTCTTTCCTTGAAGCCCACGGTGGAAGTGGAGGGGAGGTGTGTACTGAGTCTGCTAGGGGTCTGGTAGAAGGATGTCAAAGGACGCACATTTAGAGACTATAAATGAATTGTGTCAGCGAAACAAATAACTGCACATTATTAGAGCCACAAACATCAAGAACAATAAATTTTATCACATCTATACAACTATAGTAACCCGTGCACCGCATCTAGTACTCTGAAGCTGATGCAACTTAGTTTCCACTGAACCAACCATCCAACCAGTTATACCACCTTAAAAGTAGATGGCCCAACTTCTATATACATATATATATATATATATATTGGTTTGTCATGGCCCCGTTTTGGGAGTTGAGCCATCTACTTTCACCAATGAAAGGAAAAGAGTCATTTCTTCTGGCCACTTGGGATAGCCCAAATGGGTCTCACAAAGCTCCTCCTGGCAGCTCGGCATCATAGACTTTCGCGTCTCCTGCATCTGGGACAAAGCTGTCCAACAGTATTCTTTGAACCTATGTAAAATGTATAAATATATATATATATCTGTATGCATATATAGTATAATGTAATATTACACTCTACATGATTGTATAAATATATGTACTTAGTTTCTAGGGAAAAATCCAACGTTCCTCTGACTCTAAAACATCCTCTTACTATTGGATACATGATGGAGGGCTGGAGTCGAATGGTCTGTAAAGCAGTTAATCATACTGGATATGTACTGCAGGTTAGAGGGGCCTATTTGTTGATTTATCATGTTTGTTGGCAAAGATTATATTAAAGGGTAGCAAGAACAAGAGCCATACGGGAAACCATCTTCATTAACAAAATAACAAGGCTACAAGTATGAAGCAAGCAACTCAACCGACCATACAAGCTTTCCACGTCTTGGATATTCACGACTAAAAGAAGGTGCTTTGAATCCAACCACTTTGAGTAAAAAGTATATACATCTTGCACCTGTAACTATTCGACAACTAAACGTCAAGCCTGCTGAGGCGTACAAGGGATACAAGAGCAAGTCTTGGTCCTCCTTCACTTCAACATCCCATCGGCTTTCTGCAGATGGCACGTCCTACCCCCCCAAAAAAGGGACCCAAACCGGGGGTCCAAATATGGGAACTGAAACGAACTATACTGGAGATTATTCATACAAGTACATGTCACATATCATGTTGGTTCTGTACTTTCAGAAGTATGATATCTACATAAAATGTTATTCAACAAACTGGAAACCCAGCATTTATCAGACATTCTGCCTCCAGCAAACACCATGACAAACAAAAACAACATAACCACTAAACCTCACCAAACAGTGCGATTTGTGTAAGGGATTTCCGGGACTTTTGCACCCAACTGGACATCATTTATAGGAACAGCCAAGTACCTGTACCTGAACACTAGACGTGACTTCACTGACACGCTCAGGATCTCAATCGCCAGGAGATCACTGGGTGAGGTGCTATTTCCATACGCACACACACACACACACACACTTGGACATGTTATCTGCCTTGTAAAAAAAGGGCTTTCATAGGTATTCCGGACATTGTATATCATCTAAAAATGATCACAGCTCCAAAATCAGCCAACATTAGCCTATCAATTTCAACAAATCTTCAGTCTATCCCAATTTCATTCTACCGTGAACATGTGTGGTTGCTGTGACATGATGAAACTATGCACCACCTCCAGTGGCGCCTCATCCCAAATGGACGCCGGATCCATATCGCCAGTATCGCCCGCGTTGGGTGTCTCGAACTTGAAGACATGGGCCGTGTCAATGCTCCGTGCCGGAACACCTGGCACGTTTTGCACGCGAACGGGCAAATGTGGAATGTCCGGAATGACTTCCAAACTTATTGACAAGAGTAACTGTAGTTATCCATTTGCAAGAACAATCATACAAACAAACACAGGATTATGTAGGCAATTGGTATAAGGAGTCGGTGATAACACTTGCAGGTATCGGTATTGATGATTATTCAATAGTTCTTCCCACAAAGGTCTGAATAGTTCCATCTTGTCGTTCCATCCAGCGTGACCGGTTGAATCCACCTCACGTGAATCAGAGATAAACACGACATATTGTTTATCTTATGTTTCATTGTTGCTGCGAGTTGTGCTGTTGCCAAGCACGAGCAATATGTTAATGATATTAAATAAGATCTACTTAATTGACTGAAAGAAACGAACAACTAGCGTTTGATCATGTTGCAACATGTACCCCAAGGGCAACCTAGTGCCAAAACCATACTTCCGGGTAAACAACAAAAATACTCCCTTAACCTGGAAAAATCAACTATTTTGGTGGATTCCCCTCCAGGAAGATGGCAGTGTAAGTGTCATAAATCGCTTGTTCTGCCTGCATGTTCCACGACCACCGGTTCCAATGGTGGCAACGATGCGCACGACGAAGAGGAGTCGGACATGACATCAAGCTCTTCATCCGGAGAGTCTTACCCAAACGGGTTCAAATTGAAAGTAAGCCAGCTGTACAAAATGGGAATTCTATTGCATTAATACAATTTCTGAACAAATGTATCTTTTTTCAACTACCTCGGGTCTAGTTGCTGTCAAAATACTGAAAAAAACAAATGTCTTGTCATGAACTATAATTATCATTGTCAAAACAAGAGTGGATTTACAAATTGTGCTGCGAGCCGCGTAGTTTTTGCTTACTGTTTGTGTTTATGACAAATTGGAAACACCAATCAACATCAACAATAACATCCCTTCAAAAAGCTGACATTAGCGAAGGTATCCCATGTCATCAGTCTTTGGTTTCCTGAATCTAGGAAAACGTGATTCAATGTGGAAAAGTAAAGATGGACTCTGGACATTGCAACAAGGATCTGGAAAATCTGATTTTGTCTGGGCAAATCAAATTGGACGAAACAATACGCTTAAGATGCTCTGTGTGGCTGTCTTGTTTGCTCTTAAGCCTTCATGTCCAGCACTCGAATCTGTTGATGCATCCATGAAGCCTGTCAGTAGCACACCGGTAGATACAAGATACAGCAGGAGCTCCACCTTACATCAACGTACAGGCAATGAGATCATTGAAAGCTCTGTTTCCACCATTGACCGCCTCTCAAATCCTCCTGATCATCTGGCGAAACCGGGCCGCAGTGAATTTTCCGGCGATCGCTGCTGCGCTGGGCTCCAATTGGGCAGGGCGTCTTTGGTCCTGCAACCATGACAATGACAGAAACCACAACAACATAATAAAGATTTATGATTTAATAATAGCACTAGTAGTACTAATACAAATCAAAACAAAGAAGGCATTCATCTAATATTATTAGAACACCACACAATAGTACATATGCAGGCGATAATTGAACCAAACCCCCGGAACACACTTTTGTCCGAGCAGGTAGAAATGCTCACTTGATGACTTGTATAATTTGATCTCCTCAAAGGAGTTGGATAGGAGGAGAGCTTGGCTTCCGGGGGCCAAACAAACGCTCTTCAGATAGTTGTCTTTTTGTATATTTTTATGCACACTCCCAAAGCATCCAAAACCAAGCTGCCCTTTCCGTCATTTCCCCATCTTTCGACCCGTTTCCGCACCTGCTGGAAGATGAGCTCTGACCTTGGCTTCTCTCAACTGGTGAAGGGGTCATGATGTCATGGTTGCCTGTGGCGTGCTGATTAAGGCACTCCCCTTTGATGAAGATGCCTTTGTTGATGGAAATCATCCCATTTCCAGGATCAAGTCCGAGAATAAACATATAACAACAAACACCGCTAGCTATAGATATATATATATATAGGTGTGATGTCATCACAAGCAATAATTTGACGAATACTTCCCACTCAAGCACACCAAAGACCATGGTGCAAAAGAGTCGTAAACTTGTTGCTTACCCTTAGCATACAAATTTCATATTTTCCAAATTCATTCTGTTCTGTTTTTCACATCTTCCCAAAACACCACAAGTTCTTGTTCCAGCTCTTCGTTGTTTCACCCCTCGGGCTCGAACTCGTTTTGTCCAGTGCTCTGATTCACCGATTGCAGCAGCGTCTGCACAGCATGAAGGCCCTGGCAATAAGCTTGCAGTTGATGCACCCCTGATCTTCCCCACCCCTCAAAACATACGAAATAATATCGCCCTGTGACTTATGAGCAAATAGGTGCATGTTCATCGTAAAGGGATGCAGGTCCTGCATGGATTTCGGGTGAATCTGTTTGAGCAAAGACGAGGTGCTCTCGGATGACTAGACGGTGTTCATACATGAGGTCTCTCACTCTGCAATTGAACTGCTTACTAAAGGTATGATGTTCTTGCAAATCATGGCCAAATCATGAAAAAAGCTCTCACCAACTTCGAAAACTCCTCTAAGACATTCTAAAATACCTTCCTCTCTCATATCCAAACAAAAATGGCAACATATCCCCGAAAATTAACATCATATATCCTCTATTTTAGGGACTATGTCAATATACATCTTCCAACCATTGATTTTCAGGGGTGTTGTGTTTGCTGTTAGTTTTTCAGGGGCATTTGCCAGCCACCCCAATCAACAACTTCATCTGATGGGTCCATTGCCTCGGATCGTTTTAAGGCCAACATGCGCTCCACATGACCCTGAAGTCTTCCTGGAGCCTGGTGAACGTTCACCACGTCGTTCGGCTGGTGATGTTTCGGTAAACGTGTTTTGTTTTGTTGGGGAGGTGATGGGGGATCTATGTGGTAGATATGATCACTAACGATCACTAACCGGCAAAATGATGTTGATTTGGGGAATGATTTTCAAATTATTCAACTCCAAACAAAAACAAACTTTTCTCGTCGTGAGATGGGCCCATTGGTAAGCTGTCCAAATCCATAATATGACGTGATTCGTTTATATGATGTATATAATATATGCATTGCAATTTAGAAATTTGATCCTGAAAAGAAACACGTGATTGAACCATTTCATATCCCCATGTCTCCATCAACTTCACCAGCATTTCATGTTGTAATTTAGCTGTCCCGTGAAGTTACGATCAGCTGTGCCGTGCCAACCTGCAAGAATAACTCGTGGAGGTGGCCCTCCGGTGCCAAAGCGGCTTGTGGAGGAGCGTCCTGTTATTGACATTGCCGTTGTGACAGCCAAGAACAGCAAACTGAACATGAGTTTCATGTTCAACAGAGCTCTAAGCCATTGCGTGCACCGCCTCATTTCAATAGACCTCAATGATTTATTGTAATTCGAAGCAAACAACTTTTGTGAACTTTAACAATCTTAGTGTAAGCAGTCTTTTAGCTTAAGAAAGCCTCGCAGTACCTTACACATTCTAGATGCATTTGGATCCATGCAGCACATCCCCCACATTGCATCTTATCCACTTGGGCTACTGGTGACCGTCGTGGTTTCCCCAAGGCTCCTGTACACACTGACCTTCTTCAAAGACCAGGATCCGGGTGAAGAAATGGATCACCGGCAGTAGCCTGCAAACACAGCAAGCAATGTGACGAGTGGTCTTCTGTGTGCCAGTGTCCCACAAAGGGATGAAACAAGGATCAACAAAAACCCAAGGAGATAGCATGAGAATACAGCGCTACAGTAGTATAGTACGCTTTCTCTTGTCATACTGGTCCACTTCAGGGTGTGCGCACAAATAAATAAGGGTAAGTCTACAGTCTACACTCTTCACCTTTTGTTTTGGACAAGTTTATGATAGAAATGACTATGTTTGCTGCTGCTGCTGCTGTAGGTGTTTTCCATGTCCAAAACAGTGCAATCAACCCGCACCTGTGTGTGACAGTGAGCATCGTAGCATGTGCCAAATGCACCTTCAGCATGCTATGCAGTGGGGTTACCTGGCATCGCTGCACATTTTGATGACATGAGTCAGAGGAATTGCGGCATTCAACAAAAGCTACTGAAATGAGCCTTCATTCTTGCAACAAGTGAAACCCCAAAAAATAAACCCACTCGAAGAAAGGAGGGTGGCACCCATCGAAAAAGTAATCCAACATAGTCCAATGATATCCAACCGTTGTATCAAATTCTATCTTGGCGAGGAACTCTTCCATGCAACATGTTGAGAGAACATGAACCAGGCAATCATCGAACCAGGCAAGAAGGAACCATGTGGTGCAGTATTGTCTACAATGCTTGTTTCAAAGTGGATGGAATCCATCCAAAAGAAAAGGACAATTTCAACTTCTTATGATATTCAGGGGTAGGTTCCCAACCTGGTAAGTATCTTGCAACCCTAGGGAAAAGATATGGAACACGCCCGAAGCATAGTCGTTCCAGGTGGCACCTCGTTCTGTTCCATCCCAGCGAAGGGCTGACAGGGTGGCAAAAAATGAGTCGGTTGCCGTTGGCATGGAAATTCAGGTGCTGGTTTGGTGCAGGAGAAAAGGTTGGTATGTACCAAAATCAACTCCGTAAATATATGATTTCATATGATTTACACTATTGTGGTACACCAAGATTCTGACTGATGAGAAACTGCATGTTCTTCTTTGACCATTAGCTGTATTCCCAGCATTGCTTTCAAATGTTGCGTTACCAACATGGAAATCATTGCTTCAAAAGCATACTGTACCATTCATGTCACCACATAATCATGCCAGAACCAGAACCGGAGTGCTCTAGATATGTCAACCTCCTTGACATCTGAGCGAGCGATTTCGTACCTCGTCCAAGATCACTATCCGGGCTTGGTGGCGCCGGAGCAGAAGTCGAGCAAGAACCAAAAGCCTACAAATTCAGGAAAAATAAATATCCAATCAATCAAAATCAGACCTCTTGAGATAAATCTATGATTCTATGTATAGATTGGCTGGGGTGTACAAAATCATCTCAAACAAATATGAAAAGACTAGATGAGATGAACCAACTTCTGAGACGAAAGATTGCTGCTATGGGTTTGAGACATATTGGATACTTGTGCAGATTCTGCGGTGGAAAGCAAAAGGATGTATATATATATAATGATATATATATATATATGCCTGCAATCGTAAACCTGCGAAGGATTTCAAAAAAAACACCTGTAACTCGTTGCGCAACTCCAGCTGTATCAAGCACCTTCGTTGGCTTCCGGACAGCTGCAGTTTCCTGCAGAGCTTATGATGGTCATGCAGTCATGCCATATACTTTGCTTAGCAAACCTGCAGCTAAGACCTATCGTAGGCTTTTAGGATCTTTAAGGGAGACAACAAAGGTTCTCACTTGCAGCCACAGCTTCCTAGCAATTTTCTCAAATCACAAGTTTCAAACACCCTCGGAAAAAAGCGGTGAAAGCAAGCAAAAATATCTAAACGGAGGTATTGCTACACAAAGTTACCATATATTTAGCTCAAAACTTTACGTGACTAGTTGAATACCAATCATCTGGTCATCTTTTGATAAAAGTTGTATCAACTTCCCGATTTCACTGGCTCAAATCTGTCTGGAAATCAAAAAAAGTCCCAGTGCCCTTCAAGAGGTTTGCCAAAAACATCACCCAACCATAGTCAACCATGCTATTCTGTTTGGATTCCCCATAATCTGAGTCGCAGTCATGGTTAGAAGTCATGATCCTGATGAGTTGCTCAATGATATCCAAAAATCCGCTGAGTCAATGGGCCAAGCTAACCATTTCAACTGACCTAAATAAGATTGACAAACCCAAAGCACATACAGAAAGAAAGACTGTCGGAGATTGTCAGACCCTCCTCATTTACCCAGTGAAACAACCCAGCAAACGAAAAGAGATTTACTCATTTACCAAAAACAGGAAGAAACCTTCAAGACAAAAATCCCGGTGAATTCCCCCAACGACGAAGCTGCAGGTCCCTGTGGATCTGCGACACGGTGAATCTTGGCCTGTGGGATTTTAAGAATCACGGGACCCTGCTTTTTGAAGGGTTGTTTTTGATGTGTATAGCAGGGGTCTGGGATTTCCAAAACAACAACTTTGAGATCCTCCGATTCTTAGGGGTATAGATTTGATGTGTCTTTTTTTTGTTGACACTCAACCGAATGTATCACCTTTGGAGATGACATTATTGGAGAGAAGATCTGTGATGTTATCGTTCATCGTTGTTTCTGATATGTTTCTTTTTCTGACACCGCGTGTTTCTACCAGGATATGCGTAGAGATCGACAATGGTCTGAATGACACTGGAAAGCAGGTGCTAGACAAGTGAAGAGTGTGGCTCTGATAGAAACTGACTGCAATATAAGTATAATATAAGTCAATCAGATGTGTCAGCCACAGCATTCGACAATACAACTCAGATGATAACCTATAGGATTTACTTTCTGAGTACTCAATCGCGATATGCTCCTTCACTTAATCCTCAAGTGAGGGGTCCATGAGAGCGAGAGGACCGTAGATCTTTAACATGACCTCATCTTTTACTTGAACCAAAGACTGAAACTTGGCCAACATTGTGACTGCAAATCCTGGACATATGAAGTACTAAACAAACCGCAACTATCATGATATTTCACAATGTAAATTACAAGCTTGAACCATGGTTCAACATCATTCACAGTGAAGCAGTCAGAGCTTGTTCTCGTTCAGCAAAAATGAAGCAAATATGTCAAAACTTGGATGTGGCCAACAAACATGAGTAGATTACCAAATGGAGACCACTTCTGCTACTTTGCTAAAGTCTTAATCCGAAAAAAAGCGGAAACCACGTCTAAAACACATAAAACTATACCTTGAGACGACATCACCTCACCTTTGAACGTCTTTGACTAGCTAGTGAATGCCCGCTGTTGGGGGTAGTGCTTGGATCTATCATGTCTCTTGTTGGCCACCGTCACTAAACCCTGCGCACGGGTGTACGTATATATAGTGTGCATACACACACAGAGAGAGAGAGAGAGAGAGAGAAGGAAGAGAGAGAGAGAGAGAAGGAAGAGAGGGAGAGAGAGAAGGAGGAGAGAGAGAGAACACTCACAATATTCGAGTTTCCAGTCACTTTTTCTGGAGCCTTCATGTAATTACGTGTTTAGTTTTTTTAGGTTTCACAAAACATGATCATTAGCCGGTGCTCCTGCTGACTCAGATTCTTTCACCTGTCACATCTCACCACAGTCACAGCCTGTTTGCGGGACGTCATCAGAGGTGTATCCCGATTGGCGCTCCTGTGGCAAGTTCACCAGACGTTTTTTGTGTTCAGCTCTAAGGTGTAGAACACCATTGCTATGAAAATCACTTACCTCTTCAAATCCAGACCCAAAATCGTGATGTTTTAGGTTTAAGTCTTGTGTCAATTTGAACTTGTGGATGTTTTTTGAAACATCTTACACAAACGTCTGCCTATCAGCAACAGCTCCGTTTTTTTTACTCCCTGGCGAGCGAAAAATCAATCGCTCCTCATGGATGCGACCCAAAGAATTTCCATTACCTCAAAGACATCGCAGAAAACTACCAAACCCTCAAATCCTCAAATGATTGGAATTTCCTTCATAAACTGTTGGTTGGGAGACTGGGGTATGTTCCCAGGGGTGTGCTGGAAAATTCTTAGAGTTGAAAATTCCATGAGCCGCTCAGTTGACCAAACAATTGGAATGAATATGGCAAACACCTCTTCTGAACATAGGGGTGAAATGGGTTGAACAGTGAACATGAACTTGTTAATCTTAAAACAATCCATCCCGCACAGCAAAGCCACACTATGTAATCTTGAACTGCTACAAACGAAAATTGGTTGGAACGAAGTAGGCCGGGCAACTATGCGCAACTCTTGAAAGTTGATTTGAAAATCTGTAGATTTTGGGCTTATGCAAACAGTTCCATGGGAGTGTGTTCTACTTTCAGTAGCGGGTCGATTCTACACATATGAAGAAATATGAGTCGACAGGTTAAACCTGAATCTTCAATTGGACTGGGGTCCTCCCATTCGCTGTTTGCAAAAAATGGATATATCATATCCGATAGTTAATCCATGAGGGCCTTTTTCACCCTGAGTGTCTCACTGTCAAGGGAGCCATTTGGGGACCCATACGTTGGAGATGTGGAGAAGCATCTGGAACCTCACAAGCACTTTCGCAGCACCATGGGACGTTGGTTGAAGGGTCGTTGGTTAAGACTAGGCATTTAAGTTGTAAATCCAAGAAATCTCCAACAGGACCCACTGAACGGACCCCCAAACCTGAGAATCTAATAGCTCTAGCAACTTCCTTCGGGGTCCGTTGGTATGGTCCCATTCAATTTTTGATGGAGTAAAGCAACTCTAACGATCAGAGTCCAATCAAATATAGCCAGATGACATTTGTTGTTTCTTCACTGCTCATACTGTTGGCTGGTCTCCCAGAACATGGAACAAAAACTGCTAGATGTCCCTGAAAACTGAAGTTTGGTATTTCCCCATATCCGATAGGAACAGTGACTGTTTTTCCAGTCTTTGGCCTCAATACCTAACATCTCGTAATGCCAAGATATCCCATGTTTAGGGCTTCAGGATCCCATTCTGAAAATGACTTTTCAGTAACATCCTGGTAGCTTATAAAATCCAAACCAACCATAGCCACATGACACATTGAGAATCTCCTGAGTTGCTGAGTAGGGGGGATGTCCCTATGACATCAATGAAAAAAACGATTCATGTGAAGCAAAACCACAACATGGTTTGTTGAAAAACATGATGATATCAAACCCTTAATTTCAGGCAGTATTTCAGGAGGATTTGGAGTGGATTCCTCTTTTCACAACCTTTGCTACGAGGTCGCGACATCTGCTCCCTCCAAACCCACAACCCTCCAACTTTTCACCATCCACCTTGGCTGGAGGATCTGTTTCAAGATCGAGTTCACGGTCTAAACCGCACCTTGGGATGCAAAAAGATCCAAGGCCAGACAGGGCAGAACACCTCAAGCACCTGTTTCGGATACAGTTGATGCAATCTTTGGGAAGCTGTGCTGTCAATCTTAGGGCTAGAGCTACATCTATCCCAGTTGAAGCAAAATCAGCTGCTGAAGTCTGAAGTCCGCTGCTGACTCTGAGTGCCGCCACTCCTCTCTTTCCTGTCTGATGGACTCGTCATCCGAAACTGACGGTGCAATTGATGGATGCATCTGACTTGGAGCATCGGGTTTTGTGTTTGTCTTTGGCTTGGCCGTATGAATTGTTCACACATCTTTGAATGGTATCTTGTACCCAAGCTCTTGCATGGCATCATTAACTCAAGCAACTGCATGACGCGACATCAAGTTTGCTACATACCAACAGTGTCAATCATTGTCATGATTTCTACTCTCACACTGAATTCATGGTGAGGCACACGTATCCATCAAAGACGTACAAATAAAACGAAACATGCAATCACGATGAGTTCTCTGCACTATACTATATTTATCTAGATTGCACAATCACCCACGCCGGGCAACAAAACATTGATTCAACTAAATTGGAATGCCATGCCGCAGTAAATCAAATGTCCATCGAACCAACAGAAAACGGGCCCATGGATACCATGACACAGTCCATCAAAAAGCCACTGAGTGAAGGGATGTCTGGTACCGCTTCCCTCATCCTGACATTACAAAGACAAGTATGTTTGGGGGAACTGAAGTTAGAAAGTCAAGGTCAGTAGTTAAAAATGTTCCGCTGCGCTGGATTGTGTGGCAGCAAAGCATCTATCGAATGATTTCTACTCTAGACTTCTCACATTACACTACAAACCATACATGAAGCCTCGGAAATCTCTGTCTTTTTGTTTAGCTTCAAATCAATATATATATATATATATAGTACCCAAGTTGCCCTAGTCCTGCACATCCAGAAACGTCAAGATTAACCCCGAAACACTTTCCAAATGTTTAAATGCAAAAACAACAACTGGGTGGTTCAAAATTGAATCCACCTGACATATTATCAGCCTCCGGCGAATGCCGCCGGCCTTTGCTGGGCTTGAGATTGCAAGCAGCATGGCCAGAAGCACCACCAAAAGCAGCAGTAGCAACAACAGCACCATTCTCTCCATTGCCAGCAGCATGGCGAGAAGCACCACCAAAAGCAACAGCAACAGCAGCAACAACCAACAGCAGCAATAACAACAGCAACAACAACAACAACAACAATGACAACAACAACAACAATGACAACAATGACAACAATGACAACAACACCAACAGCAACAACAACAACAACAACTACAACAACAACAACACCACCACCACCACCACCAACAACAACAACAACAACAACAAGAACAACAAGAACAAGAANAACCACCTGGGATGGTCCTAAAACCCTATAATTATGGGATATTCATCATATCAACTGGTTAGCCGGATTTCTTCCATCAACCATATATTCCAAATTTTCAGAGAGGTTAACCATCCCCCACCTTCAGATGGAGTCCATGAAGGTGAAGGTGATCCCTGAGATAGCATGGATGTTTTTCAAGAACAGAGATGCTGGGTTTCTGGGTCAACGAAAAACTTCATTACATAATCTTATATCAATATATATATATATATATACATCATACATATATCATAAAACATATACGTTTACGTAATAAAACAATATACAATACATGTATTTACTCAGCGGAACAAATGATAAACAAATTGGAGGAAGTCCTGCAGCACAAGTTACAACATACTATTTTGTGGTAAAAGTTGCATTGACATTTCCGCAATTTGACAACTTGATTTACAGTTTTTGATGGTTCCATGCCCACCCGATTTGTTTGCCCAAGTTCATTGTCAATTCCGCACCCGGAGCAGGAAAGCCTCAACTACACCACGTCGGATACGTGCTTCCAAGCCGACCAAGCGTAAAGCCTGATTTTTTGAAGCAGCTGCAATGTGTTCCAAAAAGCATGTTCCTATATTCATATGTATTTATATGTATTTATGCTCCATATATTTGGTAACATCATTGTTGTTTAGAAAAGTTTGACGGGCATAACGGAGTGGTTGAAGACCATGGTTGTTGTGGTGTCGAGGTGGATGAAGGGTGATGATGATGATGATGATGATGATGATGATGATGATGATGATGATGATGATGTTGATGATTCTGATAACTTCAACGACCCAAGCTGGAAATGAATCCCCCCTCAAAAAGTCTCTTACTGGAAAATCCTGCATGAACAACTTGGATGTCACTCCCTTTCCCGCATAGCCTCCCACAGCAAAGTGTCTGCCTGCAAGATGGGATCGCTTTGCTACTTCTCACTTGCGCTTCTGAGTATCCATGAAAGGAAATGGCTGGGCATGCCCCAGATTTGATAGAGATTTTATAAATTCAAAATAACTGTAGCCTTAGAATGTCAATGTAACTGGAGCCCTGAATTCTGAATCATCTTTAATATTCACACTTTCCAAAACAAAGGTTCTATTTACTGCTATTCACACCATGTGAAAGACACGTTTTGTCAGAGTTCCTGTAGACAGCATAGTAGACAGCCATATAGGTCTTTCAGAAGCTGACTTTTAGGAGCCAGGCAAGATCACCATGATATCGAGTGGCTTAGTATTTCAATGGTTGTAATTTTCGCCATTTTCTCCCTGGATCCAATGGGTTTACATCTATACTCTTCACAATGTTCCCTACTTGGACATACCATATCTATGGTCCTAACCGAACAAGCACCCAAACACCATGGCCTGTTCTCCATTGCCGATCTCGCCCTGGTTTGCGGTTTTTGTGTCATACCAAGTCAACCTACAGCAACTACTTGAACAGCAGGAAAATCAGTTTGTTGGGAAGATTTACCTGCAGTTGGATAGTTTAGGAAGTGTACATGTATACAGTCTATAAATATAACTCATTTGTATAAGGACAGTACGTATTATATACTCTATGATTAATAATCATTCCGCCAATCCAATGCAAATTTCAATGCGACTTATGCATGACACATTCTGTATGTGCACCAAGTGTAAGTAAATGATGGCGTGAATGGAAAAACAAAAACTACTCGAGATTACATGTATATAAATTCAAAAGAATTAGACAAGATATTGTATGATGCACGTTGCTACATCTAAAATGTACTTTAGCCACCAGTACCACCTCCTTTCATTGTCTCTTTCATCCCACAAAAAGGGTGACCTGGACCTTTGACCCGTCCGACGTTTCAGGCACCTCCGGATCCAAGTTCCTTCGCACGCTGCCGGCAAGCAGTAACGGCCTCAGAGACCCCTCTTAGGCTCGTTGTCTCAATTGCAGTGATTCACGACCCAATGAATGCAAAGCTTGGAAGGATGTTTGAACCGTTTATTTTCGGGCACAGAATAAGGGTTGTGATTTTTTTCCAGCAAATTGATGGATTTCTGTGTGAAACTGTAGCGGATGCATCTGGTGAAACTGTAGTCATCCATCTGTATTGCCTCAATGCCTCGGGCTATGGGAAAAGCTGATAGTTACATTAAAGGCAATGAAAAGCCAGAAAGGGGTTGGTTTCTGCAAATGATATATCATATTCCTATCAAATAAATTCACAGGTTATATATATATATTAATATCCGATTACAATGCATGGTGTATGTTTACATCAAATCACTATCCGACCAAATCACTATCCTTCCAACTTAGAAAAACTACCGCCAAATACACCGCTGCCCAAAACTTCGCTCAGTTCGCCGCTGTTGGGGAACACATAGCAAGGCTTTCCGCCAACGTTTCAATGGCACATCTCGGGCCTGTTACAAAATCAGCTGCAAGAAGGGGTCCCGTAGTTATAAGGTAGTTATAACCCCAGCAAAGCCTATTTAACCATGGTTGTAAATGGGTATAACTAGGGATAAATCCACTTATAGTAGTTAGGGGGCCCCATCTTGTGGTTGGTGATTTCAAAACTGTTCATCTTCCCCAAATGGAGGTGAAAATTAAACAAAAAATGAAACCACCAACGATCGTCAGGGACGGAGAGGAAAAAAACCACAAATTATTTCAGTAAAATATCTTCAAAATAGGCAAAAACAAGGTTGGGATGTTAAAATGAAATCTACAATAGTTAGTAACTCTTGTAAGTTGCCTTATACAACCTGCGAAGCGGACTTAATCATGCAGCCACTTTGATCGACTTCCAACCCGTGTAGCTTGGGAATCCTCTTCGAACATGTTGCTTGATTGTAGGGATTTGCTTCCTCAATTCTGGGCATTAAGGTCTTTGTCTGCTTTCCTTACGTTTTGTTGGAACACAAACACTGGCATCACTCTTCCAATTTCTGGAGTATCGGATCGCTCTCTTTCTCTCTCTCTCTCTATCTGTCACTCTTTTCTGAATTCACGGTTGCCAAACGCCAAATGCAACAAAAACCAAATAAATAAAGTTGCAGTGACTTGATATACAGAAAATATGAATGTACCAAATGTTTCAAGACCCATGGAGACACCTACACAACCAATCTACTGTATGTGATGAAAAAAAAACAGTTCAGCCTCGTAGTTGCCCAACAGTAACGATCCAGAACCCACAGGCAGCAAACGACAAAGACCTGGCTCTAACAGCTCTGGCAAAGACTGCGATTCGTCTCTCCATGGTTTGGGGGAAAGCATGACATGGATTCGTTCATTTTGGAGTGCCATGTCTTACAAGCATGTAGGCATCCCAAAAATATGCAAACTTTCAATATTGAATCACAAATCTGCTTATCTAATGATCTGGGCCCTTGATTGTCCAAAGGCCTTTGGCACCCATTGAAACCAAGGATCACAATCACCAGGATCTTGATAACCCAACACGCAAACTCCATATTAATGTTATCAACATGTGCACAGTAAAGCAACCACTCCTTTCAAACAAAGAATGCACTACGGATTGCTGACACTTCACACCATTCCCCAGATTTGAAAGTGAAGGTGCTGTGTGTTCAAGACGTGGTTGCTATTTCTGTCCAGGAAATCACAGGAGTGCCACACGCTCCAACAGATTCTGCCTGCCAAGAGTGTGCTTTTGCCAGCCTTAGTGCATAGAACTTGGGTTCAGTTGTTCGGAGGATGTTTGACCAACTGTGTGACTTTGCTGATACAAAACGTTTGATTCAAAAAGCGACCATGCAGGACCATGCAGGCGTATGCATGCCCTAATTAGCTTTGAAACTATCGAGTCCGCAGATTCAATACCTACGTCTTGACTTGACAAGATGTTTTATGATGTTTTATGTTTACGCGTTTGTAATTGCCCTAGAACAAATCCTGACTGAAAACGCATATATTGTTTTAATACCAGCCATATATTAATCTGTTGTGTTTAATCTGTCCTGTTTTTCAAGATTTTTTCAAGTACACACTATATTTAATAAGTTCTCATATCTCATGTTTCCCCAACAGCCACAGTAAATTCCACCACATGCCTGGCATCAGTGCAGGAGGGCCCCCCAAATTGAGGTTCCCAACACCAGAGGAGCCAACTAAAGCCACATGTTCACGAGGTAATACCTTGGGGTGTTCAGTTCCTTCCCTGTCTTTGAAATGCACATTTCTTTCTTGGATTGGGGTGAAACTAAGAGAAGATTGCGGGAAACACCCAATCCACATATTTGGAATCGAAGTGAAGTCATCTCAAGATACCGCTATGTATTGTGCACAATCTGTCAAACACTTACTGCGGTTACGAATGCCTTCTTTTGCCAACAAAAACGCAAGAGATGTCCTGAATTCAAAAAGACGTTCCATAAAACGAGGAGACTCAATGCGATTTTCTTCCAATTTCAGGATCTAGGGTCGACACTCAGGCCTCAATACATCAACCAGATTTACTATGTTTATCACGTGCCTTGCAAACCTTGCTCTCTACAAGTCATACCCCAAAAAAAGATCCCAGAAGCATTTCATACATGTCATCTGCAAATATCCAATGTGATTGTGGCATCTGGCTGATATAAACTGGCTTGGCTCCACCTAAATGCACCTTGACAAAGCCAGTTCTAAAGACCATTGGGTGCCCCACCATAAACATGCTGCCCGTCCAAACTGACGAATCAAATGAATCATGATTGAAAATACCGGCACCCTCCACTTGCGATTCAAGAAACCCTCAAAGTCAATGGTGAAAAGGCCGCTGAAGGACCTACAACTTCCCGCTTACGTTGGGTGCCGTGAACATGTTGACTTGATGGAGCCCGGGGTGTTTGGATTTGCATGGTGATCTCTGAGTCATGATGTATTTCAGGGGGGATATCTTCCGAAATCTCGTGCAGTCGAGATACCAAAAATAGACCTTTATGCGGTTAATAAGATCTAGAAACAGCTGGTACATTTCCGTTTCAGCTTTCAGTTTGTCTAGTTTTGGAACAAATATGTCTGGAATTCGCTATACATGGAGTTGACATTTGTGGCAAAAGATTCAGTGAAGAAGATAAGAAGTGTAGACCACATTTGGTACATATTTCGTGAATTGTCCCTCTGTGACTCTGTGACAGTCCCTTAATAAAGCTAGGGTGGCGTGGCGTGCTATCGCTGGTGCTTTCTATCAAGAAAAGATGACACTTAAAACCAGCCGTGACAATCAGGACAGACATGTTTACCACTTCAAGTGCCTCAACACTTGAGCTGACGAAAGTGATAATAAGAAGAAGTGCACAAGCTGAAGTTGTGTTGGTATAGGCAACAGGCTTACCTATCTGGGTGTTTCCTGAAATGGTGGTACTCCAAAATGGATGGTTTATAATGGAAAACCCTATTGAATCTATTGAAATGGATGATTTGGGGGTACCACTATTTTTGGAAACACCCATCTGTAGATGATACACATCGGAAGACTATCCTTTGACCAACATTTGTCATGGACTCAATCAGGTCCTGGGCCCCACCGGCAGAGTTTTGCCAGTTCGTGCCTCCCAGCTTGTTATGTACAAAGAATGCTGGCTGATACGACCTCAATCATCATGACAAAGTCCTGCCTACCTAAAGAAGGGGCTACCCGGAACCTAAAACACGCAGTTGAAAACTGATAATCTGTCAAATTTCGCCAGTTTCCAAGTTTACAATGTTTCAACTACCGCGTACGGAAACTGAGCAAGCATATTTGGGCTGGATGTGTCATCTTCCATCTAGGTATAAAGATGTGCATACATCTAGTCATATCGAAGTTCACCAACAACAAATACACACAACTAGGAATTGAAAGGACAGGTGCTCACCGGATGGAAGGATACTTCGTCCTGTCTGTCTTCATCTTCAATAGTCACCTTCATGGCCAAAAGAAAAACATGCGTAACATACCCTTGATAGACAATATGACAAATATTCTATCAATTACCTTTCTTCACATCATCCCAACTGGTGCAGGACTTTTTGAACCATACCATATTTAACCAAGGACCGGGACCATGGCATTCTAAGGTTCCCAACCGAAGATCCTTGGAGGGACATTGAATGGCGGCCGTTGTTGGGTCATTCAAGGGACTTCCCTGCTTCTGCCCGAAAGAGATAACTCAACCCAAGCGAGTTTAGTTCTTTTTTTGCTGTAGAATTTTCATTTTGGCCACAAACCTACTACAGTAACTACAAACAAACAAGACTTTACTACCTCACCTTTCAGGGGCTAATATAAATCAATATAGACTAACAACTAAATACACTGGTATTTTGCTGATCAGTTGGGGTACTCGAGAACGATTCCGATTTATCATATTCATCATGCTGTATCCTTGTTGGTCATTGGAGTTTGGTACATCACCTTCTCCAACCCTGAACTGTTACTATGGTTCTTCTAGTCACTTGTCATGTCATGTCTCAAATCAAACTCCTTGTGCGTAGTGTTCCGAATGCTATACTCAAATCATGAGGAATACTACATGGAGCAGGAAGCAATGACGACACTGTTTCCAAAATGCAGTAAAAAATAAACTAACAACGTACTATATACAACCTGTAGTAATCCATAGTAGATAAATTTCATGCAAACCCCAACCTTAATACCAAACGCTCGGTACCACTCAAACGACCGGGTCAAAACCCCATCCAAGTCATCCAAGGGTCAAGAGATCCCACAGGCCAATCAGGTGGTGGCTGCCCGTTTTTCAAGCCTAGAAGGTAGGTCATGGAGGTGCTGTGAAAAGTGGATGGACATGTGGATATGTTGGGTTCCTTGGGGGATCCAAATGAATAGTTGGTGCTTGATTGTGGCCTAAGTATTGATATACTGATATACTTCACAGTGATGTTCATCTTGCCTGAAGTGAATCACCATGAACCACTGTTAAACCACTGTTCGAGTGGCGAGCGGTTTTGAAATGCAAATAAGCAGTTTGGTTGAGAAATCCATGAATGTTAAATACCTGACCTACACCAAGAAACTGCCTGGCTTCCGTCAATGTCAGCATATGAACAGCTGAAAGGAAAAGGGAGGAGAGCCATAGTTATAGACCGGACCCTTCATTTTTCGGACGATGAAGATAGTCTTACCGAAAATGCAACATGAATATCAAAAATATATATATATATGCAATCACAGCATTGATATAACATCATACACTTTTCTCTGAAAAAGAACAATTAAAACCACTGAAACAAGCGACAGAGATATTGGACCCTCACTTACCTTTATGCAACCACCTATCAAAACGTACAGTGGATGTACGGTTTTTAATTCCAGCAGCGCCGCCTTTGGTCACCAGTTGTACCGACTGAGAAGGTTTCCTTCCTTTTTTCGCTCTGCTCTCCCATCCCTTTCTTAGGGATCAGGTGACTCAGCAAGACTATCCAAATTAGTTGCAACAACTCTTGGGCTAACAAAAGTCAATTGGGGACTTTTACAAGAATCAGCAAAAAAGCACTTTCAAAATCTATATCAAAAAATGCTAGCTAATTGCACTCTTGACACCATTTTTGTTTTACCAATATGCCAATGGGGGTTTGGTTGTTCCTTACGACATTTTCTGCCTGACTTCAAGCATTCCAAACCTGGCAGATCGTTGAACCTGATCATGGTCAGGCTGATAGGCGTAACACGCTCCATGACAACCTGCGGCCTGGTGGTTCTTAGTACCAACAAAGGGCAGGAAAAATTGAGGAAATCCTATCTTCAATCTCATCCCAATGGAGCAAAATTCAACAAAAATAACTGCTGATTTTGAAAAACATATACGTTTCGTAAAAACTGTCTGATCTTTTTGCCTGCAGATTTTTTTGGTGGCCCATAAAACTTTCGAAAAAACGGTGGAGGTTTTTCTTCCACCGTAGTTCCGAACAGGTCCAACTCACGTCCAACCCTACAGAGTCGGTTGCGGGGGGAAAGCGCCAGGATTCTTCTTTGGGAACAGCCAGGCTACGAGTAGCTTCCTGTGGGCACATTCAACCCAGCCTATCCCAACACTATTCCATTACAATTTGCAAGCTACAAACCCTGCGACTAAAGATTGCCTAAGTACATCTGAAAAATTCAAATATGTGAAGCCCTTCAAGTTTGAATTCAGTGGTCTGAATTATCATGATGAGTAGGACACTCTTCGAAATGTTGATGTTCCCTTGAATAAGGCATGGCATTGAATGCGACTTTAACATTCGCAAAATCGTGTCTTCAACTCATCTAAGAAACTACTACACACATGTCACATGCACATCATATCTTATCATATATTGTCATATCTTATCTTGTCCACAATGCAGGAACAAATATGTTGCCCATCGAAGTGTAGGCAGCTTTGAGATTGTCTGAAACAGAAAACGGTAAGAGATAAACAATGCTTTTTCTCGTGCATCAACTCTGCATCAAGCACTCCTTAAACACTCTACCATTAGTGTCAGCCAATCCGCCAGAATCATTTAAAAAAATGAGGGGATGCAGTAAATGCACTACTAACTGCGAGGTTTACGCTATAGTAAGCTTCAAACTCACGGTTGAAGACACCCCCCCCCCCTTGCCAAGTACTTATTCATGGCATGGCTCGAAAGTAGCAAAGTTATGCAAATGAAAGATCTCCCATATTTTGGCAACAAATTACAGGGATTCACATGATCCCTTTCTGGTTACCCAAAGGGTGCGACGTCGACAATGAGGACGCCATACTGTGGCTCATCCAACAGAATGGAACTTGTGAAACAAACATATTCAATGTAACGCGAGAAATGAATCCAATTGTACCAAAAACAGATCTGTATAAACACACACATACGCAAAAATTGTATAAGATTGCTTCATGTTCCACACATTCAACCTAAGAAAACCAAATACCTCAGGTGAAAAACTGAGATCATGTGCCCGCACTAGTACTGTTCCGTGTTCGTTTCACACGGCAACAACTTGCACAACGGTTCTCGGATCCCAATTAAGAAGGTCATGGATGATGTACCTTGACAACTTCGACGGGCCGTTGAGAGCGAGGTTCATAAGCATGACTTAGAGCGCCATTTCCTTGTACATTGCATATCTGGAATTACCTGTAATTATATATATATATACACGGTACGCAGAAAATTGAGTTTACGCATTAACAGCTCAAAACATCAAATCGAAATGTATGGAACAAGTGACTCCTTTGCCTGTTGTGTGACTATACTTTGTTTCGTATGATTTTGGTGCACCAAAGTGGATTGCTTCTCTTCACCAACAAAGTCACGAAAGGAAGAACGAGATCCGTCCACTACTTTGGGTATGCATTAATGTTCTGAACTTTGTACTTTAGCAACCACTTGATGACAAAGCCCAAAGATTGATACTAACAGGAAGAATTGCTACCCGTATCCAACCCACTACTTCTGTGGAATGCTCTCCTTCAACTTAATCCTTTGTCGTTTTGACAATCCGCGCTCCAACCTTTCTCAAACAATCCAAACATCAAGGATTGTCATTGCCATGGACTTCCAGTGTGCTTTACCACCAGCTGGATCCATTTGGTTCATCAATATTGTATTAAAATGTATTGAACCAATCCGTAAATACGCCAAAACAACATAGATATCCTCTACGTGTAGGTGCAAAAACAGACATGTAAGATGCTGCATCTGAATATATAAACTATAACTCTAAATAAATGTGTATGTCCTGTAAGTAGATAAAGTTCAGATAAAGCTATTTCATCCTTTACACATCAACCTACAATTTCCAAAAACAACAAAACAACTTGTTGATAACCAAGGCACATAAGATGATCAACAGCATTGACATGTAGTATGCTCGACTCATTGGTGGAAGCATCACTCCTGGAGTAAGGAACCAAATGTCACATGTATCTTTTGTAACTATACAACTAATATTACATGATAATTACAGATCGATAGTCTATAAACACAATGATGTGTTGATCTAGGTATAGACAGGATGACACATATCTGAACAGTATCTATATATATATATAAGTATATATTCAAAAATATGCAAGATGTCTGGACGTACACATGAAAAGTCCAAACTCAACTCGTCTCGGGATGACTCAAATGCAAACGAATGTACTGCGCAGATGAATCATTTACTGTAAACAAAACACGTAAACACTGATTGCGAATTCATGTTGAACAAAAATAATGACAACCATCATAATTTGCCGGAACTGGCAATGGTGTTCTTTTCAAATCTTCCGAAGCATCGTGCCGCAAAAATTCGCAAAATGCAACTCAGTCCTGGAAAACTAAAACACAACAGGGTGTGAGATGGTGCTGTATTTACATTGAAGAGAGGCGTTGTCACTTAGTCCAACAGCTACTCACCGTACATGTCATGAGTTTTTTGCTGGGACTTCACCGCCGCCATCCTGCAAGACATCCTACACCAGCCCACAGCAAGGCCAGCACACTGATTGGCATCCCATAACACCTGCACTGTGGTGATCAAAAAAATGCCCAAGCCATGCATATTGCCAAAAGATGCCCAAAAGATTATAACATGCCTGTCGTACAGTACCAGACTCCATTTCAACTATTCGTTCCAACATATTCCCCACAACACGATGGTACAAGAAAGCATCGCTTCGTTTTGTAGGATCATTGTTGTATATGTTGTATCTAGGATGCATCATCAAATGAGTTACGGACAAGATTTGGTACATGGCGAAAGGACATCCTTAAATAGGGTGGGCCCCTATCGCTTTTGCAGCGAAGGCAACCCCACGACCCTCGCAATACTACTTTGGTCATACTTAATTTTGTCCGATACTCCAATGATTCGGATGAGCTCCACCAAGTGAATCAATGTCTCTACACTACGTATGATGACTGGGGTGAAATGGAACCTCACATGAAAAAACCCGTGTTTTGTGACTGGCACTCCTTAGAAACTGTTGATGTCTAGGCCACAAATCTATCTACAAATTTCTAAATGCCTAGATGATGCAAGATTTGGGCCATCCATCTGCGCCTCTTTGGCCCATCTTGTGACCTCGGTCTTTTCAGTCAGGTATAGTTATAGCTTTAATGTTGAAATGTGGAAGCATGACTTTCTATTATGCTGGTTGTTTAATAGGGATCCTTATATTGGTTTATTATATTCCCTATATATGATTGGATCGTATAATCCACTATAAACCCCAAACAACCAGGGCATTTTTTCATTGCTCGATTCTTCAGGACAAGCTGCCGAGCACGGCCACGGTTGGCGCTTCCTTCTGGGTTCTTCCTTCCGGCAAATTCACTTCGCAGGTTTATGAGGTTAGATAGAGTCAGCCTTGAAGCCTTTCAGGTTGTATATGTGTATTTCTAAATACATATATATATATTATATATGTATATAAGAATATAATATACAATTATAGTTATCCATGTAGTATATATTCTATACAAATATATATATATATACGTATACAGATGTTGTACATGTATGTGTAATGAACAAACTAGTGCAATGCCAGCAAAGGGTTTCCATCAATGGGTTGAAGGTCTCGTTAGTTCCTTGATCCGCTCAAGGCATCGATTACTGCTAGATGCTGACGTGCCCAAAGCTCGCCCTACAAGTTAAATGCCACAACTATTCGGAAACAAATTAAGTCTCTGAGGAAAAAACACTTGACATTCTCCAAACAGAAGCAGCAATAGTTACATAAAAAAAAACACAGGTAACAAAAACAGTGTGTTTTCCACGTGGTTCACCATTGTTGATCTCCAAGAATCATTTATGGTTCGATCAAGATTCCCAAGACTCCAACGTAAAATCCACCAACACCAAGGCACTTGGACAATGCCTTCTCCAAGAGTTCAACTAAAATCTGTGTGAGATAGTAAACCTCAAATGTACGTTTAAACACATCCACTAGTTGGTGGTTTCAACCCAGTTGAAAAATATTAGTCAAACTGGATCATTTCCCCAGATAGGGGTGAAAATACAAAAAAAATGAAACCACCACCTAGATCCGCCATTTGGAAGAACTTGTACCAATTTGTGAATCATACAGGTACTCTAAACATCTGATCCCAAAATTATGCAAAACCAGTCTTGACTCGTCTGTTGCCTGGGCTTTTAGGCAATTTTTAGAGCTTTTGTTGGGCTCTTGAGTTCTTCATGGGGTAATTTTCAACATGCCAAATTCCAATCTCTCTGTTCATCACACACCTTCATGTTACAGGCTGGGCACAAATTCCTAGGAAGAAAACTTCCGCTTTCGGAGTCAATGATTTGACTAAAATGTGCCTTAAAGTCTCCACGGTGGACTGTGCAGTTCTCTAAATACGCACCATAAACAGAAGCAATTGACAGAATCCGAACGTATAACATATACAACTTTTAATATTGAAGTATTATTTACGCACGTGGAATCCTAAGTATGAGGTGTGTAAACTGCCTAAAATGTGGTGCTCAAAATGGGAAAAACTGGCAAGTTGGCAATGACCACAGAAATTGTCAACCATCTCCAACATTTCCAGTCACCCACCTTGCCAAGCAGCTAGCCAACATAAAGCCGTTGTTATGGCACTACTGATTAAGGTGGAAAGAATTGCCTCCAAGGCCCAAAACGAAGGCTTCGGAAGGCGCGTTTGTATAACAGCCAAATGTGGAAAGCCAAAGAAGGACACCCAAGAAAGGTTCCACACTTAGAAGTGCCTCAATTTTACCAATTTATTATTTGCTTCAAGGAATTTGTGAACGGCTTGAAACCTTTGCTCCGACATGACGGGACTCAACCTCAAAGCTGCCATGACGTAGAAAGGAGAGGGCACAAGCAATGACCAGCAACGATAGGCCGAAATACAAACGATAAGCCTTGGAAATGAGTGATTTCTGGAGATTTGTCAACTTTTTGGATTTACAACATATCTGAGTTTTGGGAGGAATGAGAGGCAAGTTGTATATTTCTACCTCTCTATAAATGCAAGAACTATGAAAGTGTCTTATTTGGAAGTCGATTTCAGGTATTATAGTGTCGTTTCAAGATTATGTCTCATATAATGGTATGTAGCATTCAAAACATATCCTTCCACAAACACGGCACAAGTATCTCCCCATTGTCTGTATGAAACTACGCAAACACAGCAAGAAAGAAACATGACCTGCTTCGACCTTTGCCCACCCTTCCCTTCAATAATAAGACGTATCCGTATCACTAACCAAAGAGGAAAGGTTGATCTATAGCTTTGGAAAGACTTGCTTTTAATACCAAAGAAGGTAAAAGTATTAAGTATGCTCCGAGAAATGAAGGACACAACAACTTGTGCACGGTATATTGGGCAAATATTGTTAAGTAGCTTTCCTTGTACACGAACTGTATGTGATATCTACATCTAACATTATATGTTCATGCATCTATATAGTTGATACAGGGGGTTACTACCCAGTTGTATAAGCAGTGGATTGGATCCCTATCAGCGAACTTGAACATTGCTCAGGCGGCTTCTGCAATCAATAGAAACATTTGCTCAAATCTTCTAATCCTGCAGAACAGATTAGATTCTTGCACTGAGGTTCTCATATGCGATTAAGAAACTACGACAGGATCTTTGGTCATCTCTTGGGAAACCAGCTCCTGTAGAATCGGGCTAGCACCAAAGCCCTAGTCTATGGAAACCCTGCTCTACTGCTTGGTTTATCAAGATTCCACATATACTATACAATAGCAGGACAAAAATACAGATATGATCATAGAAACTTCCTATGATTTTTTGACGGCATGCAAACCATTGTGTGCAGTAATTCTTTCTGTCAAAAGAAAACAATATTAACAAAAAATGCAGGTTGGGTTGGTAGACATACTGATACTCTAAGCAAATGTATACCCCCGTCCCGAAGTTTTAACATAGCCACTGAAAAAATACCATCCCAAAATCAGATTATTCTTCCAACCATCATATCTCAGGGACCATGTCGAATTTTAGGGGTGTACAGCTTGAAACCTGGCAACATCTGCCTGAAAGCTTTGAGAAGGTCGAGAACAATCTGTGAATGGAAATGTTTCACTAATCTCATCACTACAATAATACAATATACAAGCACACCGTTTCAGTAATCTCATAATACTGTGACCTCACACATATAGTAGCGTTGTCTTTATTTGTTTGTTTTTTTTTGTTTCTGGTGCTATTATCAGTAGAAGTGGATCACTTCTATGGGATCCTCCGACAACAAGATTCTCAGTAAATCCCGGCTTGCACCAAAAACATCCACAAACAACAAGTGTTGCGCATGGCAAGTTCAAAAATCATGAAACCAAAGTATATCAAAAGATCATTCACATTAAATATCCCCAGACTTCTCGACGTAAAACTGTTGCAAGAAACATGTTTTCAGAAATTTTCAGACGTTTTCAGTAGCCTACCAAACTCAACAATTCATCATTGGGCTTGCAAATGCTGGTGTCCTGACTTCTGGAATACATTTGTTTCAAAAAATCCGTTGAATTTTCCTGAGTTTCATGGCATTGGCTGGCGGTGCCGGCGGGATATTCAACTTCAGTAAAAAGAATCGACTCTGGATACATGTGTCATCATTCGCCAATGTATATGAGAAGGAAACACAATGACAACGCATTTATTGCACACCACGAGTACTTGATGCATGTACATGTTCTGTGTAGCAAAAGAAGTTGGTGTTTTAATATAGACTGTATGTAAATAATATGTATATAATTAGATGTACCATGTACAAATATATGAGTACGCAAATTGCATACGTGTCCTGTCTGTTTCAATCAAGGCACCAATGAACACCAAAAGTGTGAAAATATGGGGTCAACCTGGTCTCATGTCGGGTATACATGATTGGTACGGCAGTAAACAGCAGAATGGCTATAGACCAGGTGAATCCTTCTTGGGCAACAACTTCAAACAGAAGTCAAATAGATAGTGTATACTCAAAACATATTTCCGTTCCTTTTGTATTCACTCTCTTTCCATTCCTGCTGCCATCGCACTGCGTACATGTCAAAAGAATGAAAAGGTATGAAAATGTATCAAAATTAACTCATGCAGAATTTGCATAACCTTTACAATTCGATTATCAACTTATTATTGATAGCTGTTTTCGTTTGCTGTCTCAACTGCCCAGTCGAATCCACGAAAATTCTGATGCCGAAATCTCCTGGACTCTCCCAGGTTTGCGGTCTCCAAGACACAGTGATGCTTTTTCCTTGTGAACTATCACCCGCAGTGCCCTTGGGGGGACTCGATTGTCTGCTTGTGGGCCCTCAAATGTTGAGGGAAACCGCCCCGCAATCAAATTTGCGCGGTCATTCAAACGACCCAAGGTGCCGTCATCAATTTGGGTGGCAAGTTCTGATCTTTCACAATAGGCAGGCTCAATATATTATGGAAAAAACGGCACTTTGGTGCAAAACATTTGATGGCTTCAAAAACAGAATTCAAAACACACAAAATAAAACATTGTCCAACTTTATTGGGTTTTGAATATTATAAAACATGTCAAAATCTGAAAGCTCCATCCAAGAATGGTCTCATCTTCTTGCCTGTTCACGAATCAATCCAATGTTCAATGCGATGACTTTCCTTCACAATTTCTCGAGCTTATTCACCCCATGCTTTTCATAGCAAACAGTGACCACATATTTGTAGTGTCAATGCAGTACAAGAATAAAACCCATAGATACCCATAGCATCCTTGTGTTGTATATTCACCTACATTTATCATAAAAATCAAGCAAATGTAGGTAAATGTACCATACATGCATGGCATGGGTACTAAAATATTTAATGTGTACCTCCATGGAGATGTTCAAGAATGAAGCAATCCTCAAAGCCAATGCATAAGCCATGTGTGTCCATCCTACCAAACGAATTCTAGCTTCACGTAAACTGTAAAGCCCTGTTGGTTTTGGTATTGATCAAATCATTACCATCTTTCACCAACAAGAGTTTGTTCAAGTGTGTTGGGAGTTGGGGGTTACTTATTACAATATGACTTGTTTCTTGCAAATAATAAGCCATGCAAATATGTTAAACAATTTCTTTGTCTCCTCCATTAAAAAGCAGAATCTGAACTCTTTGACATATTCTGAACACCGCCAGGTGACACCACCAGGCGAGGCCATTGTCTCTTGGTCCATTGGCATCCTGCAGTGAGTCAGAAATATCATGTTGGATTCAAGGCATTGCGTGGAGGATCGAACAACGCATTGAGAAACAGTTTGGGTGGGTAGTGATGTCAAGTACTTCTGCAAATGACAACTCGTTGAAACACAAGCTTGACTTTATATAGATATACAGTATACATATCATCTATTACATATAATACCCTCCTGGGGATTAACATATCCCACCTTGGGAAAAGGAAAATCATCTTCAAAATGCCATTTGTTGGGGATATGTTAGTTTCCTGGAGGGTATACATATTCTATATGCCACCTCATTATGATCATCACAAACACCATGATTACCATGACTATCATGACTACCATGATGGCCATCATCATCATCATCATCAGCAGCAACAACAACAACAACAACAACAGCAACAACAACAACAACAACAACAACACCATCAACACCAGCGTCAACAACATCCACATCAGCATTCCAATGTCACCCTAATCATTGGCATCGTCTCCTCTTGGTATTTGTAGAAGCGGCTCCTTGCCAACTGCACCCCGTTTCTCTTCAGGGTCTTCGAGCCGCCACACTGCGAAGTCATGTGATACAAGTGTTCTTCAAATACCTACAACATCTGGTAGTGCGTCCAGAACATGATCTTGCATATATACACTACTCCAAATGCATATAGCTATCGTTTCCGCAACTATCCAGCGTGCAACCTCGACCACTCTTTAAAGTCGAGCCATTGTTATTTTCACAAAAATGTACTGACACCAGTGCAACTGCGTGGGAAATCATGGAGTAAAGTAAAATCTAAATATAAGACACACGTCTTGAGGCATTCAACAGGACCATCCCAGACTCTAATATGACTTTCCATTGGAATCAGAAGTGATGCAACAAAAGGCAATCAATCAAAACAATACATGATAAATCCACAAGAATCCAAATTCCATAGCCACGGTGTGGGCAATGAGTGGACATCCTGAGCACATCTCCATGGTTGTACCACTGGGTGCCTCGTTCACCAGTCTTCTCGACCTCGCACCAGGAAACATATCATCTTGCTGAGAAGAGGCGTGGCAAAGTCTTTGGAGGGATTGTTTAGCATCTATGACATGATACTATGATTCACATATATATATATATATACATGTTTATATTCACATAAATCCATATATACATATGTACTGTACTATATATATAGTATATATTCATTACTTTATATATGTATATATATATATACGTACAAGAGAAATATACGTGTTATTTGTTCCTGATAGCCACCAACATATCTAATGACCCCAAATCAACACAATACTCACAGCAAACCGTATCCTCTAGACCAAGTTCATGCGACTGGCAGTCGATTAAAGTGCAGGAGCTATGCCTGGTGTATTGTGGTGTGATGACCTTATAAAATGACCTTATCCAAACACCAAAGGCAGAATATCCTAGAAAACACCTTCCAACTAAAATCTAGATGACCCACCCATCTAAGGTATGACGTCATCACGTCATGCATGGATGTATCACATCCTTTCCCACCTATGTGGACATGCAGGTTTCCTCATAGTTGGCTGGCGACTTATGGTATGATACTTTTATCTGAGCTGAAAAATCTTGAGACAAATCCCAATCTAAGTGACAGATTGAAGTGAACACCTTTCGGGGTTGTGAGAATTCAAGGGCAAATGAGATTATCTCTTATGGTTCCTAGCAAAAAAGTAAAGTTCCAATTGAAAAAGTACAAATACGAGCTTTCACCCAAGCTCATCACTACCAGCACTCACAAACTGTAGAATACAAAATACATTGCATCGTTGAGACAGTGCACCCCAGAGCTACTCTATTCTATCTAAACTTTCATGTGCGAATCGTCCATCCAAATGGAAATCCAGTTGTCTTTATACAAAAACCTCTGGGCAATCAAACGGGGACCAAAATTGAGTTGGTCTTAACCATTAAGTCCAAGCTGATCTGTATTCCTCTTGGAAACATGCTGTTCCTCTTCCAACCGTGCTGTTCCATGAATCTGGAATATCTTCCGTGTCGAGAATTCCACAACACCAGAAATGCCAAAACCCGTTGGATGGATACATCCTGGACAATAGATCTTCTCTTCATAAGGTCTGGTAAAATGATACAGCAACACTAAGTTTGGCATGATTCCCCAATCCTACCGGATCATCTCATTTCCCAAGGTTGTTGAATCTCAATCTGAAGACACATGGTTCACCCTGATAAGCTCATGACTCATGCATTATTTAGATATATGCAGTATGTATACAGTATAGATATCTAATATATTTCCATTGATTATCATGTATATGGGTGTTTCCAAAAATAGGGGTACCCCAAAATGGATGGTTTATAATGGAAAACCCTATTTAAATAGCTGATTTGGGGGGTACCATTACTTTTGGAAACACCCATATAGATTGGATTGCCTCAATGCCTTTTCACTTCCACAAAGGACAGCATTTGGCTCTTACCCCCAGGCCTCTTGATGAACTTCCTGTCAAACACTTGAAGGATGTAGATGATTCAGGAAAACCCGTTGGATCATATCATTTGGATCACATACTGGTCTAGAAGCATCCAATTCAAGGTGAGATGGAACATATGGAACTTTTAAGGAAAGAGGGGTGTCAACAAGTACATGACTCTATGGGAACTTTTGAGACAGCTGAAGGATGTTGGCTCAGAAGCCCCATGGACTATGAGAACCCATGAATGCTCCAAACATTTAAGAATGACTTGCTGTGGTGAACCCACTCAGATTTAAATCTTCCAAAATCTAAAATGAATCACCTGAAAAGTAGATGTCACCAGTCTCCTGTATATTGCATGGTTCTTGGGTTGAAAAAGCTAGGATAAGTTACCTGGTTGGTGGTTTCAAGCCCATTGAAAAATATTAGTCAAAATGGGAATCTTCCCAAAATAGGGGTGAACATATATAAACTATCTGAAACACCACCTAGTTACGTGTTGAGAATTGAGTCATGTAATTTCACCAGTGTCGCTGTGCATCCTTTGTGACAGCTGCGTTGCGTCACAACCTACTGACAAATCACAGAAAGTGGGTATTCCCCATTGAAGTCTGAAGCAACTCCTGCTATTTTAAAGGGCAGTTATCCCCTCAACAGACCCGAACTTGCTCGAATCTCTTGATTTTCCCCAAGTCCAGTCATGTCTTTCTGACTTTCTGACTTCATGACATCTATGAACATGAGTGCCTACCCAAACTTGAAAGCAAAAACACAAAACCAACAAATGACCAAAAACACTTCTTTTGATGCGTTGGGCTTACGGATCAAATTTGTCCACTGGACATCAAACAACCTGTCTTGGTGATGCCAAAATCTCATTTGCCAGCTGCAGCATTTGTCCACCGGCCAAATGCACCAAGATGCAAACCGCATCAAATTAATAAATTAATGATTGGAGAATAAATCAATGTTTAAGTATGCATAATAATATGTCCATGGAACCTAAATTAAATGTCCTAGGTCATATTCATGTTCCACGTGTCGCTTGATACCTATTCACATCTCACCTGTTTGCAGGATCGCATTTGGCAAAGTCCAAATCATAAGTGTCTTCAAGAAAACAAACATTTCAATTCCATTAGCGATATATTCCTATCTATGCCATCTTCGAAACATGTTATGCCTATAGATTTGTCTTTGTAAAAAATCTGTAATCTTTTAATCTGGTTTCTCCCGAAAAGTAGGGAATGTTGGAGATTTTACCCAGGGACCCTGGAATGGTACCCAAAAACCCCTGTTTTGGAGGACTAACCCCCCATTTATCCTCATTTTAACACCAGTTTAAAGGGATTTTTAGGGACTCATTTTAAGGGGTATCTTCCGGGAAGGTATGAATCCCCAGGTCGCTTCAAGCCTCGCCTCCTCAGGTCTTAGCTCCGTAACTGCTAAGAGTCGTTCTACGGAAGCCAACTGTGCCAGAGATCGTGTGCCGTAGTTCACCAAATATTTTGCCTCACAAAAAACCGAAAAAAACGCATAAGGGAAGGTTGTAAAAAGCAGGAAGCAACCTTTACAGGTATGATGAGGTGAGTTTCTAAGAAGACATTCATGATGTTCTTGTGTTGTTTGTGAGAAAAATGATATGATGTTGGTTATGATAAGGTCGCGTGGTGATTTGAAATTAAGTAGAATATAGTAGAATCCTTTGGAAAATGGTTCATCATGTGGCCCTCGATATTCCTGCTCAGCTAGAAAGTTCCACATCGAGAACACATCATCGAGCATACTGTCGTCAAAACCATGTGTAACATGATCATGAAAAGCAAGTTGGACTAGAAGAAGTGTTTTGTATTGAAAAACGAGTTGTTCCCCTCAATAACTATAGTTCACATATAGTGCACCAGATAAGGAATTGAAAGTGAGTATGTGTTAGTAGTTTTTGTGTGTTTTTCAGCAGCGGGTTGCATTGCGATACTTTGGGCTAAAGGAAATGGATTTCTCAGTGTTCCATGTGGACAGGTCCTACCAGCAGAGGGTCTTCGGTCGGTCGGACCAAGCGTGATTCACTCATCAATGGGTACAGTAACCACCAATATCCATATGGATGCACCATGATGCACTCTTATAGGTAGGTCATTAACACCCCGTGATATACTGGAGCAAGAGATTTCGAGTGAAAATCTCCAAGATGATTCCATGTTCTCACGAACTTGGACAAATACATTGACCCTTAGAAAGAAGACTCAAGTCATCTCAACCATACAAATGAAGATCCTCAATTGCGAACTATTCTCTCATCAAAAAGTCTATCATACATGACTTCAATTTGTGATTTATGTGAGTTGATCATAGTTGATCCATGTTGTTTCCAATATCTGCATCTATCAACCCTCCAAGATTCCCCCGTTGAACCAACAAAAACCAAATGCTGAGACTCCAGCCAAGGCTGTGAGAGTCAAGGCCTTGGTGAAGATCGGTTGAAGAACTCATCCAACCCATGGTATCCCGAAACCCACAAGCAAACACATCATGAACCACATGCGATTGGTGGTTTGCAAGTAAATGTATATATGTACTTGCACCATATATATGTTTATTTTGAACAGGTAAATATTTGAGGGTGTAGATCTATAAGCACACTACAGAAATACATGCTCATTTTGCAAAAATGCATACACTCCGACAAGAACGGAAACACATGCTTATAAAGTCTCATGAACTTATTGAACCATTTTGAATGTTGCAGGCCTCTTCACCACAACACCTTTTGACTGGCGTTTGGGCAGCCCATTTCTGGGATTTCAAACATATGTCAAGGACAGCCCCGACATACCCAAATGGGCATTGGTGCGCCAAACGCTGGTCATGCTGACACACAGCAGCATCACTGCGCCCACGATCTCCTGGAGATCCGCGGAGATCGCTGGTGCATCTTTCCGACTGGGAGAACATCAGAATCTCCCGTAAATTTTGGGTGAACACTAAGCATGTTTGAATTGAAAAACGGCCGTTTAAACGATATTTAGACTAATATATAGACGTTTCCATCAACTAAGAGAAAAGAAGTACCACGATAAATATACCATTCAAAGACAGACCGATTAGAGGTGTCGTATTTGGGATTTGAGTTGACCTACTTCGCAACTTTCCCTATTTTTGGGTAATTTGATTGGTGAATTGTCAGTAGAGTTTATGTAGTGCTCATATATGCTCATATAGTATAGTTTATACCTATAACCCAAGTTGAATGCAGCTGAGATTGCCAGCAGTCGTTTCGTACGGGCAATCAATTTGCTACGTTTGATCGCCTTGATTGAAATTGTCTTGGTTTATTCATTAAGATTGGGATTCTTGATTCTTCATTGTTGAGATTCTTGGAGATTTCTGCAAGTGAAGTCATGTTGCACATGCACATAAATCTCTAGGTCCTAAGGAATGTTCCCCCAAAGTCAACGTCCCGATGGTATTGGGACATTCTTTTATTCTGCTCCTCCGTGGGGCTATCAAAGTCATACCTGTCATGGTCAAAGATTTTTGAATTGCTCATACCCTACGATTTGAGACCATATCCAAAAACATATTACTCACAAATCATGTATGATGTCTCTCTACAATTGTATGTAAAGGCCATGATATGTATACAAATATAAATATATACATACAATTATATAATACATATCTATCAATGTATGTACACGCAATTGTCGCTATTGCTTGTTTGCATCAGATGCTCCAAAAACCACTTTTACCGCATCTCGCGCTCCAGTTGTAAAGCAAACCAACGCTGCAGGGCCACATTGAGGATCTGGGATCGTGCATTCACCTGACAGCTGCCATTTAGGCCGTGTCTTACTGGGTGATCATCTTGTTGCTATTTGTGTGGAGTAAGTGAATATGAACTTGGCTCAAGAATTGAAGCCGCTAAAAAGGGGTGTATTGAAAACTAAATCTGATTCAATTTTGCTGGTTTTTTTTGACACCACAAGTTTGAGCTATGCATAGACTTGAATATGCATGAAACACAGAGTGGAAAACACACAATGGGAAAACAAGCAAAGGTGCCTGTAACAGGGATGTGAAGGATGAAATGTATCCAATTCTGCTTCAGGAGCTAAAGAGCTCAAGAAATTTGCAGGGGGGCATGGAAAGCCCTAAGCAGAAAACAGTCTTTGCAGAAATCAAAGAGAGTCAACGAGTAGATCATTTCTGTCTAAGGCCGATCTAACTTTTTTGGCGACCCTGTGGTGTGGCTACTACTCGAACATGGAAATCCTAAGAGTGACCAAAGTGTAAAGAGATTGGTTTTGTGAACACAAGTGCACTCTAGGGCTCTAGGGACTCCAGTAGCGATCTGCATCTTTTTCCTGTATTCTATCTACCTCATTTGAGATCCTGAACTGGTCTTGTTGAAGCACGCCATACCAGGGTTGTGAAGGGGGGTACACTCCTGAGATGGATTACAAACAGTTGGCAGTTCCCTAAACCTAGGTACCGAGGTACCCAAAGTATATGGTTTCAAGATCCACCTTTGTCAAAATGTAGGTCACCTATGACTAGCTGCGCCAGGTTTGTATATACCAATCATTCTTTATTGACACTAGCATTTTTAACTCTCTCAAACTCTGTCTTTTGTTTCTCATCCCTGCTGTTGGTGAACAAAAAGCTCTGCACGAATTAATTGTGGAGTATTGGAATATCCATGAACATTCCATGCTTGCAATTACCCGCATATGATCCATGTATGGTATATTTACCTACATTTCCCATACAAATCAACCAAACGTGGGCAAATATAACATGCGTGGATGGTATGGGTTGTATTTCCTTGTATCTCGTTCGGGGGATCTGCCTCTAGCACAGCCAAAGCATGCTGAAGTGCTGCATCGCTCTGCCCAAAGCTGCGCACATATTCCCGACCTGCAAAAACAAACGTCAAGTGAACTGATGCTGCAAAAACAGGTGATTCAATGTTAAAGCTTCAAGGTCACCAAAAAACAAAAGTCAAGCCGGAAGAAAAAATAAAAGCTATATTACAGTATATGTAAATATATATATATATATGTATTTGTTTTCTGTATGTGTATAAATATATATATACATGTGATTCTATATTTTTCTGTATATGTATGATTACATAATTATATGTGTATATATATATAGGTAACTATGTTCATCATATATTGTCATACGTCGAAGCTCATGGATCCCACCTTCCAAGCACTCCATGAGATGAGCCACCACTGGACCGTTAAAGACTGAGACCAGCCGTGCACAGTCCGAGGCCACTGGGCTATAAGCCGAGGCCAAACGCCACAGGACGACGGCCAAAGCTATGGCCTTGGAAGCAGTTTTCGCATATTGGCATATTATAAGTTAATGATATCTCTATACATAATATAAACAAACATATGGCTTGTTGTTCTTCCTGTTGTTCTTCCTGTTGGTCCTCTTGTTGGTCCTCTTGTTGTTGTTGTTGTTGTTGTTGTTGTTGTTGTTGTTGCTGTTGTTGTTGTTGTTGTTGTCGTTGTTGTTGCCAAATCTCTTTGTCCACTTTCACCCCGCTGTCTGTCTATTTGGTTGGATCCAAAATTTATGTTCAGCCATAAGGTCATGGTAAATGGTGGCAGTTCCCCAAAGGTTGGTAAATGGTCGCTTCGAACAAATCCAGCACACCAGGTTTGCTGCTGTGTGAAACATGAGTATACGGCAGTTTCTGAAAAAATATGGACTCCACCACATGTATCTTAGCACAGTTGATCAAGTGTCAGTGTGTTTCCGCAGGGCAAACGCAGTAGGTTTGGCTTGTTGATTTGTGTTCAACAGTCTATTGCAACGGCAAAACCAAATCTGGTATATCAAGATTTTTGTGTGCGTGTGTGCACAAAGAACTATACATATATATACAAAAACAATAGAGAGAAAGAACTAAAAGTTGAAATGTTTGTTGAACATAGAGGTAGCTGTTGTTAAAAAAACACCCTTTACAACTTTCCAGTAAAGCTGCTAATCTAAATCCTTACAGTACATGTGGTTCAAATCTCGCTTCGGCCGTGTCACCATTGGTGCCAAAGCAGGAGAACTCACGACGATAGCTGCAAGGGCAGAGCTCAGAGCTGCCACACAAGCCAATGCCTGACTAAGTGCTGGGACATGAAAATTATGCGTAAAACAAAAAAATGCATATTGATACATATGGTACACATGTAAGTATACATACATACTCTATATATACATACGTATATAATCGTATGTATGCATATATATGTATATATACATATATATATGTTTGCAGTATATTAGTATACAACCCCAAAAACCAACGGATGGACCTGATCAAAACCCAAAACTGTGGTTTCAAGATGATCCTGGGTCCTTTTGGGGATATGTTCAGGTTCCAACCAAATTGTTCTTACGGGTTGATAAACTGCTTGAAAAGTTGAACATCCCCATGGTTGGAGGGAGGTTTGCAACTCACTCAAACAAGGGTGTGAAAGCTCACCAATTCCTTCACTGATTGGCTATGTTTCCCCTTCAAATCAAAAGACTTTGGGGACCGATGTGTGTTCCACCAGTCCTGGGGTGTTTTGGAGTGGTTCCTGTTACACGGCTACACTTCACAACTGAACACACCTCAGATATGAATTATGTGAGTGCAATAACCAGCAACTTTCAGATGCACAAAGGGTCACTATGACTCGATCAACACGTCTGGTGATATCCCGAGGCACCTGTGCTAAAAGAGCAGGCAATCTCGTGTCGAGACAATCCAAGTCCTGATTCGCTGACGAAATGGTGATTCCACATTGGCTTCTTAAGTTGCATGTTGTACATGCAGAGTGTCAAACAAAAACGAGTGTAATATATAGTAATAAATTATGCATCTTATTGTAGTAATACGATTATCTTATGGGCACAAGTGTCACATCAAACATCATCTTCCAGCTCTTCAGCTTCATTTGCCACTGTTACTGGGAGGGAGGACAACCCAAATTCTAAGGTCCAATAGGGTGAAATCACCTCGAGATTCCAATACACCATCCGGATCATCACATCATCTTATCATCCGGCTTCAGGAATCCTCCATGTTTTTTTTGTTTTGAAAAGTCCACATTTCGGAAATCTCTATCTGAAATCTGACATGATGGCCTACAAAAAACAAAACCGATGCCATGATACAAACACCACTTCGGGATTCAGCCGAATTCAGCACCCCCAAAAGAAAAACACAAAAAAAACTCTCCACCACTGAGCCACTCCCTGACAAACCTTGGCAAAACGTGACAACAATTGCCCGGGTTCGGATGCAATTCCCACGTCCTCGGCGAGCTTTAGTTACAGCTTGACAATGTGTCTGTGCTGATTTGTTGGCCCAGTTGGGAAGACCTGAAATGTATGCTGTTTCACATCGAAATCAAGCTCTTTGAAGGTATCTTGATATTTCTTTACATTTAGATATTTGTGGAACATCCATGGGTACACATAGATTGAAGGCAGGACCATTGATATTTACCATAAACAATGTTTTGGGCTATTCCCATCACTTCCATTTCGTCGGAAAACCAGCGAGTTTTAGGGCCATGCCATTGGAGCTCGGAGTACACACCAAAGACCATCGAAATGCCTCAGAGTCATGCCGAAGCAGTGAACAAGAATCATCAATCCTGAAACCAAATCATTCAGAGGATATGAAGAATTAATATAGGGGGTGAAAATTCATGGTTGGAAGACTACTTTCCTTTTAGTAAGGCCAATTTTCAGGGGTTGTGTAAGGAATTTAGGGAGGGTATATCAAAAGAAAAATATACGTGCATTGTTTTGTATAGCGTCCACTTGAAGATGTCCAAACAGTCCAAGGGCACGTTGTAATATCGCCACAAACTACGATGGGTTGCCTACAATACCTTTGATTTGAGAATATATCTTGTGTACTGTGTGTGCTTTGTTTTTGTATTCAAGCATTGATCTAGGGGTTGGAGGGTCAGGATGTTTTGTTTGATTCGCATCCAACAGAAATATGCTATCCTCAAAAGGACCAAACACCCGCACTACCAGTTTAAGCCCACGAATTTATGTACTCATATTACTGTAGAATTTAAACATGCAGAGTGAGAATCCTTGGAAGTGCTGCTAGGATTTACTTCATTCTTCACCAAGTTAGTGTCAGCAACACCTTTGATGGCTCTTCACCAAGCTACATTTGCGAGGAGGCACGTAAACACAGCAAGGGCCATGACGCTGCCTTCGGCAGGACAGCAAGACGAAATGGCAGAATCAGTTGCCGTATGACGGCCGAATGCCAATTGAAACACGAATATGATTCGATGTAAGTCAGTACTAAATATACTCAAACATCCAGGCAACAATCAAGAAAAGATACATCGAAGATGTCAATATGACTTAGAGCGCTATTATCATCTACATCAACAAATGTTCGGTCATGATAATCACAGACTTCAAATCGTTTCGAAGGGTTCCCTACTATATAATCATCACACAGGGGTGAGGTCTGCAAAAATCACATGCCTTAATCCAGTGATGATCTTTAAATTCATTTCCCTGAAACTTCTTAAGGATAGGACGGAAGACAATTTTCGGCTCCACGCCGACTTTACATCAAATTATGAGAAAACCGCATCGCTTTTGAAAAGAAACTAGGCACAAAACATATACTGAAAGGACACTACCAAAGAGGGATCATAGCTTGCATGTTGAGTCAGACACTTTTTGTCTGTGAATGTGGCAACACACACACACACACTTTTTGGACTAGTACTTAATATATGTTGCCACAGAAAAGGCAGATGACTTCCTCAATTTCATGAAAACATTTCTTCCAAGATTATCCAAACTGATTCCAAAAAGTCTTAAACCATAAGAATCTCACCAGCCATTCTGTCCTTGGCAACCGGTAGCAACGAGCCTGCAGCGTCACGATGGCAGCTGCCACCAATGCCAGCAAAACAAAGCTGAGCCGCTCGGATGTCCAGTTGAACGGGTACTTAGGCGTATTGTGGGCATCTAAAATCTGGTGAGGATGGGTATTACCTCAAATTTTGGGAATTTGGTATGTCAATGGCGAAAAATTACAATTTCTACCTATAGTGGGTACCCTATCGTGTTTGCTGAGACAAATATGTCACAACTCAGGTTAGCTCTGATGACTTCATGAGTACGCAATGGTGCTACCTCATCTTGTTTGACAACATATATCTAATGAAATTGTGTGAGTACATGTGCAATGACATATTATATTGATGGTTAGAAAAAAATAGAAGATTTCTAGAAGATTTCTAGACACACATCATAGTTTTGGTCTGTTTCATATATAGGTTCGCATAATATTTGCCAATGCTACCAGGACATGCTGGTTCTTTTTGGCCCATGCCAAGGTGCTTTTTAGGTGATCTTTAAAAATGTTGTTTAGAGGCAGACTCTTCAATCCCTGGCTCCTTTCCAACCCACGTATCAAAAACAATCAATCTTGATTGCAATCCAATTCCTCACGAAGCAACTCAGGTATCATAACTTTTCAGGGTTCAACCGGATGTCAGTGTTTCCTACTCAATCACTGTACCATCTGAGATTCACTTCCCCCCAGATTTCTGAGATCGCGGACACAACGAGATTCTCCATCTCATGACCTGCCATGGATGGAATCGGGGTCGTCATCCCTGAAAAATCCCAAGGTCAACTTACAGCAGCGAGATTCATGGCATGAGATCAACACTCAGCTCATCTTGCAAAACTGGACTCACCCATTCCCCCGGGTGAAACCTGATTCCAGTTTGGCCTACCCAATGGATTCACATATTCCAAAGGTTTTCAAGATAAGTGTCAGTAGAGAGTTGTCTCTTTTTCCAAATTTTCCTTTCAATTCCAATGTTTGCAGCAAGGTTTGTCCATCCCAACTTATGTTTGCACCTGATGAGTTTCAATGGTATATCCCAAAACACCAGGTCGGTTGTGCGGCCTTGTCGGTTGAGAGGTAATGCAGACCAGCGAGCAAGCCAACAATCCTTGGTGAAGGTTTCATTGGTTCCATTCTTCCAAATGATTCATCAATGATCAAATAATCCACAAACAATTGGTTCCCAAAAGATGGTAGTATGTAGTTCCCAAACTACCATACTCTTTGGGATGTTTTTTTGCTAAGTTCTTGTGAGTGGAGTGTACAAATTGTGTAAAAATCCATGGGGTACCTCAACACATCCTGAGCACTGAGGTCTGAGCCACCACCACCATACTTGCTTGTGAAGCAAAGAAGAGAAACAATGAGAGCGCAAAAATGACCTCATTGTTCACATGTTACCCCCCAAAGCTAAGCCATTGCAGGTGAAAAAGGAGGTTTGTCTTCAAAATGTGTAGGCCTATTGAACTCTGTTGAATAAGGAGTCTATTCACAACACATGGTCCTGGTTCACTGTGCTTTGAACATGTGAACCACTGAGTTTTCCAGTTCGGCTCCCCAAATCCAACCCACGTTAAGTCGCCAAGAAACACCTTTAGCGCCAAAGCGCAGAGCATAGCCGCGGAACAGCTTTGCACCTTTGATCCGTCGGCTACAGATTCATCAGTTCAACTAAAAACACATTAGCCCTAATAAAATTGCAAAAAATCTATAGTGTTGGGTGATCAATGCTGCGGTGTTATATTATATAGCGGATAGGATTTGACATGATAGGAGTCGAGTTCTTCCAGAAACCTGGGTATAACTGTATTAACAGAGGCAGTACGATTCATGTCTCACCGGATTTGAAGTCAAGCATATTGCTTTGAGTATAGGTATGTACCTGTATGGAACAGATGTCAAGCAGCTCCGAAGAAGTTTCACCAACAAAAGGTAAACACGGACTACTAAGACTTTTTCAAACCAAAAACCTTGATATATCTATAGATCGCTATAAGATTCAAAAAGCAATAGACAGAGAGACAGAGAAAGGAATATGGACTGAGACACAAATAGAGATACACACAAGAACAGTAGTAGGTATTTGGATGTATTGGGTATGCTCAACCCATCTTAACAAACACTAGTCCAAAAAGTCCAACTTTCGACTTGGGACAGCAAATTCGTTTGGTTTCGACCCATCGCAACAATTATGAACCAGTCAAATATGTGAAATTTTGACCTGAACTTTGGTCAAACATCATCAAACATCTATTGAAAACCACTTCTCTTGCAGGACTTCCGTATTCTTTGAGTCGCCGAACGGCTGGGTGTGAACTGCGCACCTCCATGCAACACAACCGGGGATTTGCTTCGTGCTCGTGAAATACCCCATGGGTTTTATCCGGCCCATCAAGTGGTGCACCAAACTGACCAGCTGTGAACAAGGATTCCTTTTCTCACAACATCACCTGAACACCAAAGAGTATGAATTAAAATTAATTCAAACACATACCCCTTCACTCCCCTTTGACAAAAGTGCAGGTTTGGTTGTCCGGACCTGTGGCAGGAGCCTTGGCCTCAGTTGTGCTTGGTTCATGTGGTAGCCCCCTTCGTATCAATAATTTCTACATGGACAGCCCTGCCCCAAGAATCGCGAAGTGTCTGTTCCTTGATGTTCCGAAAAAAAAACACTTTCAATGGTCAGTCTACTCACGCAGACGGATCATGTTCCTTGCTGAATGTTGATACAAATGACCGGATCTGAAGTACAACATGATGCACCAATATCCAAGCTACAGAATGCAGAAGCATAACACTCTCAGCAGAAAATCCTAGACATGGGGTTGGCATTCAGCTCTACATCATCTTTAAGATCTGCAACTGACCAAATCACCCTGGCTTTTGGTGATCTACAGTGATCTAGTGCCCCTGGAAGTTGAGCAGCTGAAAAAGGTTACCAACGCTCACTTCCAACTAGATATAAAAGCACTAGGCCTTAGGATGTTCATCCTTCATGGACATCATAATGTTCAGATTCCACATGAATTTTCGGGGATGTCAGTGCGGCATAGGACTGAAGGACTAGTGTGCAAAGCACACGAACAAACAATATGTAAGGTTCTTGACTAAGGAAGCAAGAACGCAAAGGTACTGACTCACTGACAAGAAGAGTCTTAGAGCACTGACTCATACATAACCACCCCAAGTGCCTACAAACATCTTTTTGGGAAGTTTTAAATAAAGCTGAAGCAAAACGAAATCTTTTGTGCGGACTTTTGACTCCCTGTACAAGAGTGGACACACAAACAGCATCCACTTGAAAGCTATCAGTCAGACCATGTGCGGCATGTTCTGTGACAGCATGGCACCGCCTGGCTTTTTGAATCGCCGGAACAGCACGGCGTTCCAAAACATCTCTTCTCTGATGCTTAAATGCTTGCGCTCGCGAGTTGTTTACTTCCAGATGGCTGTAAAGAAACACCCGATGGCTTGGTATGCAACTTGCGTAGCTCCACGCTATCTGCTGCATGAAAGAAATCAACATTGCAGACCTGTACACTGTACACAATCTCGGCGGAGGATTCTGTTCGACGGGTCCTGGTAACAGGTCGCTAGGTGCCTTTTAATCCACAAACATGAGAAAAAGTAATCAAATCATTTAATACTGCCAGTATTGCTATGTATGATTGATTATGTATGTATAGATTTGTACACTACATACAGTATATCCAGTACATCAGCATATCAACTAGCAACTACTGGTCTATACAACCATTTGAGAGTCTATACTAGCCAGTATCCTCCCAGAATCGCTGCAGGCTCACTGCGTTTGCACACTCAACGGCGTGGACGCTTCACGAAAACGATGCGCCAGGACGTGTTGCCACCTCAGAGTTGTCTGCATTCTTTTTGCCATGAACGATTTACCATGTGAGGTATGCAAATGAACTGTGTGATTTCAAGTCTATCCACATAGTCATTGATCATCTTCTGACTATCTTTCTGGATGACGTTGGTCGGTGGCATGGTTCCCAGAAATGGATCTCCTTGATGATTAGCCCAGTGGCTACGCAACGATTCGTTGAAGAACGGCAAGCCTTTGCCTCCTTTCTCTCCCAGACCATGGGAACGGGCGCCATCTTCAATCTTCCATTGCCTGCATAGCAGCTTGGTTGTCCCACTGCATGATGGCATAATACCTATTCTGAGTAGGAAACCCTTGGAAAACAACCAAAAAACAACGGCGTATTTTCCTTAATCCGATCCAGGATTCGGATAGCCAATCTCAGCAACCGCACACATGGAAAATTTCAAAGAAAAACGTTTTGAACATTGATAAGACGCATAAGTTCATTTCATTCAACAAGTCGATGCTCAGAAAATAGTGTCACAGGACCATGAGACATGCAGATCTTTCTTTTGGACAGCTCATTCATATGCATCTGATAGCTCGGAATCAGGTGGAAGTACTTTGGGGAATTAGTTGACCTTAAACACAAAGCAAAATGTTTCGGGCCATTTCTTCGGAGATTACCCCAGCAAACCATGATCTAAGGGCTGCTGAGATCAACTAAGATCGCCATGAGTTGACTCATTATTTGGCGAGTGTTATGGAAAACACCGTGGTCTCCGTGTTAAAAGGGAACATCTGGTAGTGCAATTAATGAAATTGAATGAAGTTGATGTACAAACCAAAAAATAGCCGGTCTTCCTTAGCACTTTTCCATCTATTGCATGATGCCTTTCTTTAAAAAGCTAACTAAGCGTCAAACCTACAAATCACAAACCAACACACGCAATACATACCATAGAGATTGCAAAGTCTGGATTACTTCAATTCATTCAAACAAACACCATGACCCTGCGTTTCAATGACAAGTTGCATGGCAAACAGCTGATCTACTAACGTCTTGGGACATCGAAACTCCACAATTGTGGTCACAATTGGTGTGACTTTCTTCTTTCCTGTGAAGTATTTCTTACCTGAGGCGCTGCACAGCTGCAGGGTTTGTCCGAATCTCAATGCATAAAACACTGAAGAGATACCAAAAACTGTTCTGACACAGAATAATGTACTCTCTACCATCTCACAAAAACCAGCAAAATTGCAAACCTAGGTCCTAGGTCTTCAGTTGTTCAACGGGACTTTGAAGAAAACCAAACGATGATACTGTCAAGGGAGTCTACATGTTTTAGTTTAGCCAGCACCACCGCCACAACCAGCAACCAGCAACAAAAACAAAAAATACATTGGCTGCATCTGCACTTAAATACACATACCTTGACCTTTGCTGGCTGTCTCTGACATCCCACATCGCACTATGGTTGGCCGAGGGTTTCTTATTAGGCTGCGTCATCAACAGTAGCATCCCAATCTACTGCTGATACTTGAAGTGACCAATTGGAGGATCGACATCTCCACCTCCTCTTCTGATGCTTTCTCAGTTTCCCCAAAAGACTACCCTGAACTCTGCACATTTAGTTCACTTTTGAGGGTCAAAAGCATTTGAACAATTTGTTTCCCTTTCTTGTTTGTATTCCTTCACCCTCTTGCTCAACCTGGCTACAATAAGTATATCCCTCCTCACCCACAACGATGGTCTGATAGGGTCGTCCCTCTGGCAGAACAGAGTGTTCCAACAAATACAGCGCTTCTTTATCACTCATGTGGCGGTACACGGAAACAAGTTCCTGGCAAACAACCCAGTGACAGGGCTGAGATACACTCCAAGATGAGTTGAAACTTGGATTGGACAACTGTATAATATAGCTGAACAAACACTTGTGACTTGTGATATATAATGCGCCAATTCATTGGGAACGTTGAGAAAAGGATGTATCTAGTATATACATGTATATATATATATGTATATAAAAACTCGCCAATAAGTCTACCTACTCACACAATTTCGAAGACCATACCATTGTCTTGTCTCCTCTTATAAAGGCGAGAAACATGGCAACAATTTACCAAAGACCCGTCACTGAGGAGCATATTTAGCAATAATGCCAACTAGTGATAGCTCCTCAGCTCCCAACTATGAATGGAATTTAATATGCCCAAACACCTCGTTTTCCTTACTCCTCTCAAAACCTATGCAAGTACTTCTGATGCCTTTCTGTCCTACAAATAGGATCTAGGAATCTAATGGAATCTAGGGTTATAAAAAATATAGATTGAAGGAGGAACCACCGGGTTTAAGGCAAGCCCTTAATCAAAATACCCACTTAGGTCGGGAGAGTCCATATTCCGGCATGTTGATGCAGTCTGTGTTACAGTTTCACAGCATGTTGTTGGTTGTTAAATTCATCTTCGCGCAAACAAGATACCACAACAAGACTCCTTGTGATCTGACATTGCATGTGAAAGCCAGTTTTAAAACACCATGTGGCCAAGTGGCTTTTGGCACAAAGCATCATGCTGAACAAATCAGAGCGCTAAAACAAGCTTAGACTTGGTCGTTGAGCCACTCCCGGAATATGTAGGCCAATTCAGAACATATTTCCCAAATACAAATCGAAACAATTGCCTAGCAGATCGGTTGATGATCAACTTCATGTATCATTAGGGATTTTAAAAACAACATGACAACATTTCCTTGGTGGCCCATAGGATATTGAATCAAACGTCGATGTGGAATGGAGATATGTCACATCAACTGTCGGAACTGTTTGCCAACTAAAAAAGGAGATGCCTCAGCAGCTTCCAACGTTGAATCCTCAAGAGTTGGTCGATCTGGGTATGGCTTGAAGGCATTTGATGGATGAGTTGAATCACTTCGTTGGTGGTGCATTTTGGGAGTCAAAAATGTCTCTGTTGGAGGTCTCAACCCGATGGGATTCGTCAAGACCGAAGTGTAGCAAGGGGAAGTGGGATTCGTTGATTTCAAAGGATACCGCATTTGTGATCTTCCGAACATTCCCGCAAAAAATGCAATGTGGCCTTATCGGGGAAATTGAGGTATAAGCATGCACAACCGACTGATGCAAAAACACACTTTTGGAATGACTTTGCACCCAGGATCAGACTCAGACTCATCTTCTTTGTCACTTTGTCCAGCTTGTTCCTGCACAATTGCAGGTGGGGCTCAAGAAAAGAATGACCTGATTGAAAACCTGTCAGGTCATTTTTCTTCACTTGCATCAATTGTTTTCATGTTTGAAGGCCTCAACTCAATATGAATCCTATGCGCATTTCAAGTCATTCTTGGAATCATTCAACTGTATCCAACTGTAAGCCTTGCAAAAAAAAAGATCAACTACGTGTATGATATAGGTTTTCAATTTGTGTTATCTTGCAAATTATCTTCAAATAATGAATAGTTAATAGACATTGGTACTTTTTGCCAACTCTAGTGGAAAATCAATTGATGTTTAGGGGCTTCTTGATGCCTGTATGACTTTCTAATTCTGCCTTTTGCCTTGAATCGTGTCCATCCAAATATGGGAAAGCTACAATACACGAGCAGCATCGCTAGCAAAAAAAAATGAAAATCGGTGGCAACAACTCGGTCAAAATGCGTTTGTCGATTGGAATATTGTCCCCAACAAAACATTGATATACAGCACACATCAATGTATACAGGTAGATATACAGCATAGTAAAATTCACTTCAGGGTCCCGCTTTTATATCAACTAGTTTAGCCAAACAAATTCAGGAACAAAAAACCTAAACAACCAAACAACTGACAGGGGGGAGGTCCGGGGGTATCCCGCTTGCGATCCTGGAAACCCAAAATAGGTGCTTCAAGTAGGATGGCGCTGGCGCCTTTGTGGGATACCTGAATGGCATTGCTGAGTGGCACTGACGGCTTTTCAAACTCGCCTTGCAGACACACTTACCAACACTTAAACTATAAATGGGATCATAACCGATGGCCTCAACCAGATCTTTTGTCTCCAGCAATTTCTTCTCATGTGCCAATAGGCCAGCTCTCGCCATGGCGCCCGCACTCGTGCCCTTCAGGGCCGGCGGTGGACTGCTGCTTTAAGCCATGAGAATATGAATTGTTGCGACCGCACAAACGTGTGGAGATACCCAGCTATGATGGTACATGCTAATCAGAAGAAACACCCAACAAAAGTGAAGTCCACCATAAATTTGGTGATGTGTCAAATGACATTCAAGCACAAAGGTCTGTTTCGGATTCAATGCAGCTCATAAGTATGAGATGCACAAAGTTGAGGTCTCTTCAAAAACACCCCTAGTCGATAAGTGTGATGATTACCCAAATCACGATCCCCTTAGGTATTGTATATAGATGATCTTCAGCATTTAATAGCAAAAGGCTGAGTCTTCCAACTTTCTTTGGCCACAAGGATTGTAGTTCCTGAAGCACTGCTCGTGGCAGTGGTAGTTCACTGTATTCGCTTTCACCTCAGTTAACATGCGCCTAACCGAGGTAACTACTTCGTAGTAGTATTGTAGTGTGACCTGTCCAAGTACTTGAGAAACATGTATGTATGAAAACATGAACACACATTCTAGGAACCATCCTAAAGGCAAACGATGCATTTGCTAGAAGGATGTAAACAAACATGTTTGATGTCATACAATTTGAGGTTGATTCCAATACTGCAGAGTATGAACAAATTACAATGATACACACATGTACAATTAGCTTCCTTTCGACCAACTATGTTTGAAAAATCAACCTCCTGATAAGGACTCAGGATTTAGAACAAAACCGATTTATCATACACAATACACACACATACAAGACAATGTGAGATATGGCACTATAATGTAGCTCAAAAGTAGGCGACAACATCATCTACAGGAATGGTACATACAACTATCACATGTTAAATTCATATGGACTCCAATTACACAAAGTCACATCAAAAACGAACTCCTGCACAACATAGATACCGTGAATAAGAAGTAAGCCCATGTACCGATACATACAACCAATCAACATCCAAGACAAAAAAAAACATCACCACCATCACAATGCAAGAAATGGTGGCGTGGCGGTCAACTGCAACACTTACCATAATCATAAAGACGTGCGATGTACTGTACATAGATGAAATGTTTACTATGTTTGCATTGCACGTCAGCTTGATAGATCTACAGTATGTATGCATGATATGCATGTATGTATGTATGTATGTATGTATGTATGTAGGTAGGTAGGTAGGTATGTATGTATGTATGTATGTATGTATGTATGTATGTATGTATGCATTGCATATATACATGTGTATATATACATATATTCATCTGCATTCATCTGCTATACATAAAATATATCTCATACACGACTACAGACATTTAAATTGACATACAGTATGACAAATACATTATACAGTATACAGGTAACGTGAGAACGTAAAATACACCAACATATGATACAATTGTAAACTCAACACGGCATCTGAACCCGTGTTACATATAGTTCATTGTCATGAACGGAACAAATGAGAATAAGCTCATCTTCCCAGCTCCCAGTCACACCGTAAACAGTCCCAAGGTTGAGACGAGCACGAGAAGCATCTGGCATGGGCGAGTTTTCATCGCTCCTCATAGGGCACCACACACCCAAGGACAAATACTAAAACTCTGAATCAAAGGCAAGAATCTTCATTCAATCCACACCATTGCAAAGTGTATTGCAGGGTCAAATGGATTATCTTCACAAAAATAAGCTATCATAAAACTGTGGGAGCCTAAGGTCTGTTTAACAGTCACGGTTGGATGTGACAACCAAGGTTCTGTACAAGGGTAACTATCACCTCTGCGAAGGTTTCCTGAAGCATTTTAAGACATCTCAAAATTGTGAGACAGTCCTTCATATACAACAAAACCACTTGCAAGGGGGTATGGCCGGTAAATGGCACAGCTACCTTCTGGGATCTGCGTCATGTATTTTGACCACGGTATATAGTATATCTATTTTTATACACTTATACAGTTACACTTCAATGAATCACTTTGGATCCTGGATCTCTTCAAACAACCTGTGTCCGTCAGTTCCATGTGCTACAGTCTATGCAAGACTACAGAAGTGGGAAGTAAATGTTGTACGGGCAATCGCGGAGATGAAAACACCGCTTCATGCTCCCTCATGCATGATTCAAGAGAACAGGTATATTGCGGAAGAGAGCATTCTGGTGTCATTTCAGGCATGATCCCACAACACATACACCAAAATCGTTGCTCGCCCATTGACTGCCAATGACGTTTCCTTCCACTGACAGAGCAACAGAAATCTAGTACCATGTGGATGATCCTCAAATTCAAGATGGTGGGCGTCCCTTGCAGAGCTTGATGGCTGTAATATACTATGTTTGAGTCTGTGTATATACTTATACATATAATCATCTAATCAAATGCACATTCATAAAGATAGCATAAGACATTATGGTATACTACTATAGCATGATATAGCGTTGCACCATACAAAAAATGAGTACAGGCTCTGCTCCTGTCGAATTCAAATGGCTTTGCCAAGAAGGACACGTCATCCGCGTCAGCATCGGCATCCACAAAGTTCCCATTCAAACCTCAGCGCTGTCATACTCAAATGCAAGAATCTCAAAAAGAATGTCACTCAAAATTGGTAATTGAACCAGGTGTTTATAGCCATCAATTTCTGTTTTTTTTTCCAATTTTGACCTTTAAATTGTTCGTTGTAAGTGTCCTAAAACTATCTGGGTCAGCTGAAGCAATGAAGCCTCCCCCTGGCGCGAAAACTCCACCAGATGCTGGGATTTTCCGGACGGAGACTAGAGGGAGGCCCGAAGACGGCCAGGCCGTCCTGGATCAGCAAAGCAAATTTAAACCGATTTGAATCTGAATAAAAATATTGGAGTAGAAATCATGTCGCCTGATTGAATAGAGTATGTAGCTTTATCAGAGGCAATTTTCACTTTTTATGAATACTTCTCTGAGCTGAATTAGGGATGTGTGTGTTAGGATTTCCGTGCTAAACCATGCTAAACCACAGAAGGTGAGGTCAACCAAGGTGGGTACTGATAGCAGTAGCACCATTCAGGTCGCACATCAGTGGCTAGCTAATGATCTAGATCTGGAAATGATTATAATGCTGTCCAAAAATGAGAAATATGTGACTAACACCAGAGAAGGCGTGCTACTGCTCAAGTGATTTCGTATTTTTGTCGAAATGCAACAGTCATATCTTAACCTGCCACCCACAAGTCATCTTGTTGGTCTGCCAAAATCTGCAGAAATTTGTTGCTGGGCACTTGAGCTTCAGGTTAAACAGTTTGCGCATCAATGATGCTACAATGGTATACCCTCACACAGGATCCAAGTATAGAAACCACCCAAGTGAAGCCCTTTTGCTTGCATTTCGCCGATTCGCGGCCGGTTAGTACAGTAGGGCCAGTGGGCGAGTCCCGAATTTCACGGTATCTATAGATCCCACAGTTTTTTTTTCGGTTGCACATGACCTCCACTACCTTCCATGTTATCAATCCGCACATGGCATGGGAAATGATTCTACGACGCGGTTGGTAAAAGTTTGTGGTGTGGGACTTACAATTCCAAGTTTTGTCTTGTACAAATGACCATTTTTAGTCTGGTCTTTGTCTTTACCTTGGAAGAATGACCTTCAATTCAGGTTTGGTTCTTGCTGACAAGAAAAGAACAACACTTTGAAGCTCCCCTTAGCACAAAAAGGTGGAACATTACCTTCTTGGAGAAGCTCATCTTGCAGGGGTCCCTTTGTTCACCCTTTCATGCCTGTTCCAAGTAGCTCTCCACTTATCAAAATACGCGTCCCACAAACTCTGGTGCATCCATGGCTTTGTGGTTGAATCTCCTTTGGCTTACAAGTCGCTTCTTTCCATTGCACCGGCACCTTACTATACACACAAATATACTTCTCATCATCACACTACCTGGTCACAAAAGTGTTACACTGGCATCTACCTGTCAGTGTGGAATCTTTGGCATGTCGCCCAGCTTGGTGGCTGAATCGTGCAGTTGAATTAAACAGTCGAGCTGGTCGTTTCAAGTTTCAACTTTCATACAGTTACACTGCTGGAGCGATCAAAACCCTTATGACATTCCATTGGTTTATAGGGATCCTTACTTACAATGGCTCCTGGGTAGTATACCCCAACCAACCGGGGTTTTGATGCGACGAATCTCGGACAACCATCTGATGCAAGGATTACTGCTCATCTGTCCTTCTCTTGAAAGGTTCCAACTAAAGATCTTAAAGTCCCGTTTCGGTTGCGGTTTAAAGGAATCATCAGTAAATAAATGTGTGCGACGTTGCATCTCAGACTGGTTGAAAAAAACAACAAACAACACAAATCCGTGCAAACTTCCAGGAATCTGAGGGACCCCACAATTCATCCAAATTAATTCAAAAAGAGAGAAAACAAACAATATATGAACGGTCTTGGTCAAACCGATTCCACAAAGCAGGTGAAGATCGAAAAAATCAAAGTACAAATTGACAGCGATTTTAAACGACAGCAAAAAGCTTGTTCTTAATACCATGGTTCTGTCGCCATGAACAATCGAATGGCATTCAGATTCCCAAAGCTGCACGGTTGGATTGCATCAACGGCAGTTCAGCTGATAAAAAAGGAAACGTGCTTGTCCAGTTGCTTCATGTTACTAGCACATGTTTGAAGTTGGCACAACCTTGTAGCAATGACATCAACAAAATGAGCCAAGGTATGGTCAAACTTCAATGTGGTGAAAATCTGGCTCCTATTCATTGCACACCGTCTTAGGTGTCGAGGTGTTGACTCACTGTAAGTCCGTACAGGAGTTGAATCATCCCTAATTTGCCATTAATCAGCCTCTCCCACATCCAATGTGAGCTGAACGGCGGTGGCCACCATGTTTCAGTGGCTCAATTGTAGACACTTGCAGCGCCTGCGCGTGCCCCCAAATGAATGAAATGCTGCCTTTTTGCCCAGTTCCAGATAGAGAAAACCGGAAGAAAAGAAAGGAAACACAATTTAAGTCAATGGAATTTTGTACGTACAAATACGCACAAACCAAACCACAACTTTCAACTGTGCGCCAGAATCATAGAACAGGAGTAGCTCGTTCATTTGAAGTCAAACAACATACTTCAAATATATACCCTTGCATCATGTAGACAGTTCTGAGTCTGACAATCTCTTGTTGACTTTTGTTCACGGCCTATGGCTCACCTCAAAAGGGATAACACAAGATCGTGTTCCTCCCCAAAAACCGCGGTTGGCACTGAAAAGAGGAAGTGCACTGAAGATATGTAATATAATATATACTGTGTATATATATATATGGGTGTTTCCTGAAATGGTGGTACCCCCAAAACACCCGCAAATGATCATTTTTAGTAGGAAAACCCATGGTTTTTGGGTACCACCATTTTAGGAAACCCCCAAGAATCCAAGCTCATATCACTTCAAAAGGCTTTCCGGTTTGAATCCCGGAATGTTAGCATGACCAAAACATGCTGGCAAGCAAACTCCCAGGTTGAGAAATACATGGAATATTTGGATAGATTGTGTATTCATATCTTCATTCCTTCATTCCTTTCGAAGCACCAAACAAACCCACAGCTTGGTGCTTACTACACCGGTGTTGTAGGTTTGTATCCAATATAATTCCGATATTCAATATATATATATAAATACATCATCATATATATGCGTAAATTTTACACATATATAGACACCTGAAAGAAATGTCTGCAAGTCGAATTGCACGAACCCCACCATGTATGGATGTTAAGGAATCCTCTTCCCATAAAACGTTCCAGCCTCCAAAAGGCAACAAATGCCGTGGCGTCAGTTGCGGTGCAATCAATCCGCTGGGAGGGGTCAAACCACCAGGCGTTCGTTGCAGACTTGGCCTCAAATCACGAGTGGTTCGGTGCCAATTCGGTTTCGGAAGGTTCTGTTCAGTGAATCCAGGAAAACTCCACCTGTCTTAGTTTTTGCTACTAAGCATGTCTTAGTTTTTAAGACATCTTAATTACAACCAACGTGTTCCTACACCTTCCGATGTACTGGCGTGCTACACGCTTAACCGCAGAAATTGCACCATGACACGCAGTCGATGCGCTGGTTTTGAGGAATGCAAAAAAAACATAGAACAACTTGAAACCCTCCCAAAGCTCAACAAATTCATAAAGTCACAAGTTGTGTCAATGTTTAAATGTACATTTAACTGTTGTGAAAGTAGATAGTTAGCCACTCCCAGAAAGTGATGCCTTAGTACGGGACCAAAAAAAGCAAGACTAATGGGAGTGGCTGGCCGGCTAGCCATCGATCCTTTCCAGGTGGTATAAATTTTGATACAAATTAAAATGAAGCGCCTTTCAGGTCAGATCCGTGATTTACAACTGTCGTTGAGTTGTGATGGATCTTGGATCCTGGTAATACCACTGAGATTTGGTGATTCTATGGCTTCAAAGTCGGCTTGAAGTTCCAGATTGTTTGCCATCTTGGATTTTCCAAAGATCTGAACATAGATCCAAATGCAATGTTCTTAGTTTACATATTTATCATTGTCTATATGTATCTTTGGATGCCAAAATCATCTACATTGACTGCTTGGAATGGTAAATCTGAGTTTGTACATATCTGATATACTGGAACATTTGGGTGCATGCCATATCTACAATTTTTGGTAATGTCATATGTTTGAGATGTGCGCGCACAAACAAAGTATCTGTATATGTTCTTTCATGCCTTGCAGGATATTCCCATGATTGTTTTCGAGGATACAAGTAGACCACACATCAAAGACATCATGAAGTCCTCAAGTCATCAGCACAGTGATGTGCTATCACATTGATGGTTAACAGTCCTGACTAAAGAATTTCCCCACACCGAGCATTCTTCCCAGTCTGTCTCATGTCTCCACTGACTTGCGGATTAAGGGTCCACGTCCCAAAGGAAGTGGCCGCAAGTGGCTCCTGCCCAAGCAAAGCAGCAGAACCAAGACAGCCACCAGGGATGCTATCCCAAAGATTCCTTGCGATGCTGAAGAATGCAGAGCTTGATAGCTGACAACAGTTAAATTAAACCACGGGCTTGTAACCAAATGTAGCAGTCCCAACAGCAAGCGACAGGTTCACTGGTGTGTGCTACTTTGAATGTACTACGCTATGACAAGTATAGTAATCAAACTTGTATGGAATATCTCCATCATGATAACCCTCCCCTCAACAAGCAAGTTGACAGCCACCGCCACCGGGCCACCAACAGCGTGTTGACTTGCAACTAAGATGCCATGGTGTTTCCATCCCAGTATGGCCCAGTTGTATTCCAGGCGGCACTCGCTCAGGGCTGTTGGGCCGCCCAGGACTAGTGGCTTCCTTGGCTTTGGTTGGATTTTTCCACAATGGGATTTTTTCCTAGGAGACCTACATAGACCTACTATGTACTTTCCATTTTTCACTCCTTGGATTTGATTTCCAAAAATAAACTTTGACAAAAAGTAGCGGAAAAACTTCGGAGGGTTTTCCCATTGCAAAATTGGGTGGTTCAGTTGAAACTCCAAGGCTTTGATCCATGAAACAAATCCGGAAAAGAAAAACGTCAACCGAGTTGGATCTTTCCGTCCTGTTTCTTTTCGTCGAGCAACTACAACAATGTTCAAATTGAAGAAACTAGTTGTAACCCACAAACAACTAAAATCAGATTCTTAGATTCCACGACGGTAATCGAACTCATATCAAACTGCTAAGAACATTCTGGACGAAGCAAGTGGATACAAATGGATCATCCTTTGAAGTCCTCAGGTAAACCTTAAACATGCTTGAAAGGCAACTTGTTGGCGGTTTGATCATCTGACTTACCTCCAAGACTTTCGGACTGGCTGGAAATCCATTGTCTATTTGCTCATGGTTTGATATGCATCATCTTTCGAGCTTCCTTTTATTCTCTTGTCTTTTTCATCCAATGTCATATCTCATGTCTGCAAAATCCGACTGAGCATTGTCTTAAATGGTGAATGGCTTCCATCTCAATTGCTAATTTCCCAAAGGCGCTTTGGACTTGTTTCTTCGGTATTTATATAGTCTAATCACGTAAATTTGAACCAAACATTCCAACTATCACCCAATAAAACCACTGGTTTTAGAACAAGTACATATCATTTTGAAAGTCTACCCTCCCTGAAACTAGCATTTCGTCCCTGAAAGTAGGCCATCTCAAAAGGAAATTGGTTTTCCAACCATCAGTTTCAGGGAGGGTAGTTTATCTAAGATTTGCAATCCCTGCATAACTGGGTAATAAAATCCCCCATATACCCTAAACAACCAGGTTTTTTTCATATTTTCAGGGAGGGTACATGATGGTATATGAATACCCTCATGTCAGTTCTAAGTTTCAGTGCTGCACTGCGATGTGAGTCGTGCACTTCGCTCCGTTCCCAGGCCGTTCGCTCCGTCATCTTTGGGTCGTCGCGGTGAACGACGAGATCTCGAGGAACGGCTGCTCTGCAGTGGCAGTTGCAACTTGGGGACTGGAGCATCAAAGCCTCCTTAGGGTGAAAAACATCATCTGAGAATCGTTTGGACAAAAACCAGTGGACAGGACAATTTGGATGGTACCTTTATTTTTCAGAAATCTTTGTTTGGTATTGTTTGGTTGGTTTTATAGTCGAAATGACAAGCTTATGGTATCTTGATGTATCTTGTTGGAAGCCTAGAGTGTATCTCATTGAGGCTTTGGCATAGAGGCAAGGGTGTGATGGTCTCAGTTTTCCGTTCCGGGTCCCAGCATCTCTCTTCATTTTTTACCACGGTGGAATACTCCTCACGCCAACTTGGAGCTCCACACCTTGGAAGTTTGAAGCTCCAAGACGTGGAGAGATTTGTCGGCGGTTGGATACAGATGAGTTCATACTGTTGATGGAAGAAATCTGGCTAACCAGTTAGTAGATAGTTTATCCCATTATTTACAGGGTTTTTTTACATCCCAGGTGGTGCATGATTTCTTCCATCAACAGTATGTCTAGGGTACAGAGGTATATATTAATGTTGCAAAAAAAATGTATATATGAAAAAATGTATCATTTCAATTTCAATGGGGATTTGCAAAAAATAAAAAACATGGACAAATCAAATTATATATTGCAACCCCAAAGAACAGTTTGGGATAAGACATGTTTTGATCCACTGAATTTTGAAGTGATTGTAACCCACTGCAGTCCCCACCCTTGTCTTCCTGAAACATGATATTTACAATGAGGCATCTGTAGCTGTCCGTCCTTGAGATGCAACTACAAAATCTATAAACATACATATCTCTATCTGAACTGTATCTAAATGTATGTATGGGCTACACATCCAACTTACAATAATGATGGCTCGCCAAGCGTCTCAACCGGTTTGCGTGCTGGCCCTATACTCCGTAGCTCACTGAGGATCTGTGGTTCGATGCTGGCAGCTGAACGGAAATGCCGTGAGGACATGGAAATCAAAGGACATGAAGTACCAGCGCCTCAGGTGTAAAGGGATTAAAAAAACGGGCCTCGGCCTCGGTTGGGATAGAAAACGTTTGATGTTGTTTTATTTGTTTGGGAGGTAAAAATGGAAAGTTGATTTATAATTACTGTGGATGGCTGAAACCTTGCATGATGCGGGAGGTATGCTTGAAACTACATATGAGCCATTGGAAATAGAAGCTAAAGTACCTATCAGCTGGTTGTCTTTGGGATTTCGGAAGCGGAAAGGGTAGAGAAAGTGTCGAAAATCCATCAATAGGGTTTACTGTGAAATGTGGGACATTCTCACGGACATGATGAGTGTGGGATGTTTACAGGGGCTAGGTGCCAGGCACAACTTTATAACACAGTAGCCATGATTCTGGGATATCAATACATGTACAGAATGTACATACCTCCGGGAAATGATCACATATCCCACCTGCGAAAAAGAAAAAGCATCTTCAAGAGTGCCTTGCGAAAAGGATATGCTAGTTCCCCGGAGGGTATACAAATTAACATGTGACTAGAAGTATACATGCCCTGCCAAATTATCAAAATAAACACTATTATAGTTACATTTGTTTCTTTCACTCTACCTTAGATTTGTTTCGTGTGGTTTCATGTTTTTTGAAATATGCTTCCTTGTGTTGATCATCTTTGTGTTGTAATGCGTTTCTTCATGCACGTATCTATTGTATCTGTTTCTATCACAGTACGTATTCAAAAACCCAACCCAAATGTGAGTGCCAAACCGGTCACCATTTAATACCGGAATCCTCCCCCCAAAAGAAAAACACATAAACCATCACCATCATAAGCACACCTCGCTGGCCAAATCATAATATTTCACCAACCCTAGATTTCCCTGAAATATGGTGATTTCCCTTCCAAAATCCTACCTTTTGAGGGGCCCAAGTCCAGTGAGGTCGCTATAATTTGACCAGTCAGGATGATGATCCATCCAAGTCGCAGCGACCCGTCAAGCTTCTGGGATAACTGCCTCAGCTGCTCGTTGTTTGAATCACAAGCTTCAATAAGGAACTGTATTCGACCAAAACCATCAACCCCCACCCCAATCTATCCTGTTTTCTGTTTCATGTTTGTCCTTGTTGTTGTTGTTGTTGTTGTTGTTGTTGTTGTTGTTGTTGTTGTTGTCGTTGGTTTGTTGCTGTTGTTTTTTGGTTTACCCAGGAACTATAAGCTTCACGAAAGATAGCAATGGCGCAGGACATCTCCTCCCCTTTGCTTGCTTCATCAACTCCTTCAGTAAGCAGTTTGGGCACGACGGCCACAGTGGAAGAAGTACCAGGGATCGAACGCACCTGAGCTCGTTTGTTTGAAATCCATTTTTCGGCTCTTTTTTGGGGCTGTGGAAATTATAGCCCCGTTGCTTTTTTTGAAACGGATGTTCGAGGCTGTTGCTTTGACTCACGAAACTGGCCAACATAGATGTGTATTAGATATAACTATAAGTAGTACATATTTGTGATTGTTTGTGTATATACATATCTATATAGCACAATTGTATACTGTATGTCATAATATGATAAATGTGAACATCAGGAGCTACCTGGAAGACTTTGGAGTTTAATCAGAAAACCTCAGAACAATTGGCTGGTAAAATCTGAGATGAGTGTGACGACCCTACCGATGACTTTGAACATGGGACCTGACCAGATCCGAAACTAAGCATGAAATGTGCATGGATGAACCTGAACCCTAGAAACAATGGGATTGGTCGTAAGCCAAACACCCATGTATTTGAATGGCAATGTTTGAGGAATACCATGATGGAGTACGTTAGGTTGCCTAAATCAAAAATAGTGCAAAGATGTGCAACGGTTCTGCCATCATTTCCAGATGCCTTCCATATTGCTCATGGATTTCCACAGATTTGCCCATCCAAAAAATGACGTGTTTCACGTTTGACCTATATAGCTTTACCAGGCCTTAGCTTGCAAAGCTTCAAAGGAGGTCAATGGTGTCCACTCCAAACGCATGGACACCAAACGTTGAGAGCCTGAAAGATCTGGATGCAGCTGACCAGTGAAACATAGTAAGCATCGAACATCCAAAACCCGACATGATTCGGTCAAATCAACATGGAATAGATTCAAGCCATTTCGGAAGGAATATCTCGCTTAAATCACATTGAATATGTTTATCAAGATGGGTTCCATCCACAGCTCCCACATACACAAAACACAAACTATGCATCACTATACACTAAAGTTGACAGAGTCATCTCGGATAACAGCACTATAGATTTCTATCCTGTTGTCCTGTTGCTATAGTGAGTGTTTTACTTACATCATACAGTACTTGTATGCAGCGAAACAATGTGTACCGCCGCAGTTAGTAAGGGTCAGGCAGGAGGGTCCAAATGGAAAAAAAAATGATGGGAAGTGTCAAGACTATCCATACTATCCATTGGGAGGTCACATAGGGCTTTTTTTGTGATATACTGAGGAGTAACTCTACGTTTACATGCGGCAAAATTATTTTTTTCGACATGTTGCGCAAGGGTTGTTGCAAGGTCAAACAGCAGGTCTTTGGGACTCAAAGGATGGGAATTTCCTACCCGATTTGTGGTTGCGCCCCATAGCTGCAAAGCTTCAACGAAAACGGTGCCCACGGTAGCTGCTGCTTTGGTTGGGTTCCAATGGTTCCATTGGTAATTGGAACGTTGAGGTCAAGTAGTACCGCTCTCAAGATTCTGGGTATGTTATTTTAGTGTACTGCAAACATGTTTTTCTTCTTGTGGAAATCATTTCATACATATCAAGCAATATATGACTTCAGTCGCAAACAATTGAGTCAATTGAGTTCTTGGACCAAAAAAACATGTATGTTGGGAAAATCGAAACGTTAAAGCCACTGATTCAGGAAAACGCTTGTCGCCAACTTCAATTACTGTGGTAGGCTTATTGGCTTCAAAGAAGAACTGCATGAGGCAGGACAACCTGAAAGTTACTCCGATAAGGATCCCAGTGGATCCCATAAATCATCATCACATACTGAAACACAAAAGATTATATTTGTACCGTCTATACTACACTACTACACCCTTCAAATATTTCCAATTCAGGAGTTTCCATGTCTGCAACATTATGAGATGTTATCCTGATTGAGGTCTGGTCATATTATATGGTCCATCTGTCAGCAACTAGATTAGCCAAGCCTGGACTACGGAAGTGAAGATCATGCTGCGAATTGAACAACTTCACTACCTGGCAAATCCATTCGGGGAATGACATGTGACAAGTTTTAGACGATCCCGATGATTCATTGAATATCAATTGACCAAACCTTGCCACACCTGCAATTCCAACGCTCTGATCGTCTACAAGCATGGCTCTCTCCTACTTTACAGCACCCAATACAAAGCGTTGCAAAAAAAAAACACCTGCCCGCAACCTAATTGATGGCCCCAGAGATTACAGTATGTCCTATTGAGCTCTGATATGCATAAACTTAAACCCTGAATCAATGGGCTATCATCGACCCCTCAACCCTTTTTAACATATCCCAACCAAAATGACACCTGTTTGAATTTGACTAGGATGGCTCTAACTTTAGGCACTGTTTTTGCTCAATACTGATGCAAGACATCCTGCACAGTCCAGGCTCCAAATGGTGCAGAATTTCTTCTCTACCCAACCGTGTACACATACAGATGGGGCTGCACGAGAACACTCAAATAACCTGGATGATCCGAAGTTGAAAAATCAGATTAACCTATCTATAGATACCATTAATAAATTGAGGATTCACCCATCATTTTCCTATTGCTACATCATATACTATTATTTGAAATCATCCCCTTCAAATCAATCAACCCAACAAAAATATCTAAAAAAAAGGTGTTTTTCCCAATGGCCTCCCATCCTTAACGGGAAAGTTTCAAAAAATGTGGCACCCAACACCTCCTCAGGCGTTTGCCCATTGCAATGATGACGCAACTTGCCGAGCAAATCGGCATCGTCCAAGAGCAAGCCTTGGATGGGAAGCATCCTCCAAAGGGGATGGGTTGCCTGGGTGAACCGGGGGTTGGTTGAACTGCGCTGCCAGGTGGCCTGTGAATGTGCATGTTAGAGCTATGACACATGTGCAGGTTCAAACAAAATTGATGGTTGGATATGTTTGGTATATAGTATATAAATATGTTCACTTACTATCATTACTACCCATGAGCAAATTGCTTGAAAAGCAATTCCCTTTTTAGAGTCAAGGTGACAAAGCAAAAACCTCATAATCTCAGCAAACATTCATCAATGTGAGTGAATCATCATTCATCCAGTTGAAATACAAATCATACAATCGGCTTTTTGGGGGGGGAACTTTCCCTGGCAACCCCTTCACTTCCAGGGAGGCCAGCGGAGGTCATCATACTGACAAAAGTACCGCGTAAAAACGGTGCCAAATGTCATCAACGTTTACAGGACTTGTTTATATCAATCAAAAGCACATTGGATATATAGAAATATTCATTTCTAACAACTTCTGACTTGTGTAAATGAAAAATAGACATAGGATATTACATGTATAGACATTTCGCAGTCTTTAATCTCTCGTTGATTCTTATCCCTTCGTTCCAGGCACCGTATTTCAGCTGAAGCATATCCTGCAAAACGCATGCCACTGCATCCACTGAGTGAAGCACCTCAATCCAATCGTGCTTTGAAGTTGACAGTCTTCACCATAATCAGTGTACAATCAATCCCTAACGCTCACATCAAATCCAGCGTCTGAAACGAGGGGATGAGCCTTGAGCAACATAGCATGAATTCTTAAGACTCCTAAGAGTCTGGCAAATGTTCGTGGCAGTGAAAGTTGAAGTCTCAGCCAAAAAAACTAACGAAAAATATATACATTTCGTAAGCTTGCAGGGCACATGTTACAAACTTTTGTAGGATACCTTGGAAATACAGTTCAACTGCCAAGAACAGTATTGGGTCACAAAGGGAAGTATGTCACATCCGAACCATACGTGAGCCACTTTAAGTTGGCCCTGTAGGGAAAGTAATGAAGTTCTATTTGGGATATCTGGCCGTGTTTTTGTTGTGCGGTCCTTCGTAAATTGACCAAACCCTGTGCATCTTTGAAACAAAAATTGCCACTACATCTAGCTAAGGAAGTATATACAGCAAATCAACTGCCTGAAATGGACGGTTAGGAAACAAAGATATTACATGGTAAATCAACCATGGTTATCGGAAACAAGCACACTTTCATGAAATACAAGTTTGGGGAAGCAAAATTTCAACAGTACGTCAAACACGCCTGTAGACCACCCACGGTCATGCCTTTGCTCTGAAGGCCAAATCAAAGAGTGATGTTGAGCATTTTCAGATGTCACATACAGTCAACATGACTATCCTCGCAAGTAGGTCATCCTCATCACACCCTCCAACAAGATCTTTTTGAAACACTTTACCGAGGAACAAAAGCTGTCCGCGGACTGGATTTTTTCTGATCTGCCCTTACTGCATCTGTGATGGCTCCGAAGGCCGAGGAAAAATCTAAACCGTGACCGCTTCGGCGTTCGCCACAGTTGCGGCAAAAGAGCATGTCCATGCACCTGAGGCAATGTTTTGATAAGGAGTTTGGAGTTTTCTTCGAGTGGATTACTGATTTTCCATCAAGGGTTGAAAATAAGTTCGGGACATCATGACAAGTAGTATTCCACCCTCTTCAGAGGGTATCTTTGGTTTGAAAGGTGTGGTTTTATACACCATTCTCAAGTCCGAGCATCAAGTGCCCACAGTTGGCACAACGCCAGGAGCGAGTGTGAAGGCCGTGCGACTTCGCGTCTCCCGCGTCATCATCGCTGGAGTCCCCTGCAGCTGCAGTTGCAGCCCCAAGAGTTCGAGACACCAGCAAACGCCTGGAGAACAGGAAGAACAGCAGGAATGGGATCAAAATTCACATCGATGTCGATGTGTAAAAACTATAATTTACATCTCAACTAGGAACCGGATCAACTACATTTGAATTTTGATATCCCCTACTAGTAGCAACATGAATGGAGAAAAGTACGAATGCTGATCTCTTGGAAAATAGCATGGTTCTTTAGGATCAACCCACCGGGGAAAAACCAAACAAAATCAGAAATCGAACACAAAATACTTTGATACCAGATTCAGAGTTTCAATGTCTACGAACGGAAGCATATGTTTCCCAGTTTCCAAGGAGATCTTGAAATGTTGAAACTTCTCATGGGCATTGCTACTTTCCAAATGTATCCATTCAAAAATTACCTAAAGATATCTAAAGATATCTAAAGATAATATGCTTTCAATGAATGGATCATCTCAAGTCTCCAAGAATCTGTGCATTCTATATATCATATTAGGTTTATACCTAAATGATGTAAATTCAAAAGGTTGCTGTCTTGCCAACCACTTTGTACTACTGAGTGGACTGAAAGCCTTGATCTCCAAGCTGGGGGGCCCTTCGAAAGAAACGATCCTGCGTGTAGACCAACTATCCTCAAAGCAAAAAAAAACAATTACTGTAATCTTTGTATAGACGTTTCCAACGTTTTTCCATACATGCATTCAAGAATTGAATGGAATTTACGATATACATATATATATATATATATATAAATTCCACTTCTTCGCAAATGATGTATATATAGAGGTTAAAATTCACAAGAATCTGTTGTGTCACTCTTCCTTTGTAGGGGCCAAAGGGCGAGAGTGGTGTTGAACCCTGATCCCTTGTAGCAACTCAACCCCCCCCAGCCAAGGTGATCCTGTTCCGTGGCAGGAACGCAGGGGAGCCAGCAGGCAGCCGATCATTGTGCGAGCTTCGGGAATAGCTTGGAGACTCCATGAAAACCGCTGGAAAGGGATCCGGTGTTTCTTGTTGAGTGGATGGAGGTTTTCTTTCGGTAGGTCTGGCAATCGAAAAGCCCATCTGAATCCATAAGAAGTGAATGTTTTGGATGTAAACAGTACATACTTTTGTACGGGTTAAGATTAGGTCTTTAGAGGAAAAGCACCATGGGTGTCGACAGTAGTATACTAATGGACTATGTCCAGGTGCCATAAAGTTGAAGACAAACCATGAAAAAAGCTCAAAGTCGCAAGTGTCAATCAATTCTCAGAACAGCCCAGAAGTCTGTGAGGCCATGATCAAGCTGCCATACCTTGCCACACGTACTGATTATTAGGGGATTGAATTGCTCTCCCATTTTTCTGAGTCAGATTGTCTCGATGACTTCATTCCATCATATTTCTTTTGAACCAAATGTTGCAGCTTGTGTAAAAAAAGTATGTGTTGATGTGTTGATGGACAGTATCAAAATGGATTTAAGAATCAAGAACACTCATCTGACTCACTATCAAATCTTCCAGCGCCGTCCTCCAAAACAAGCACCACGTCAGCTGCCTTGCGGCCAAAAGAACAAAGCCAATTCAAGTCGCCCAAACATGTCACCGATGAAGGGGTGATTCTTGAGTGCAGCCCAATACAATCCTGATTATGTACACCAATTGTTAGGTATCCTGGTATCCTCTTACATCCTATCAATCATGAATAACAAATGCAACTCCATGTATCCCCTCTAGAGGGCAATAGGGGCATCGTCCTTCTCTACCTGTATAGCCGTTGATATCCCTTGCCGTCGCTTGGTTCAAACAAAACCCTAGCTCCACGGCTTCTTTTGGCCGAGCCACTTTGGCCAACTGCGGTGAAGTTGTGGTAAAGACCACAGCACTTTGCTTCAATAATCCTTCCCAAAAGTCTCACCCGGGAAAAAATGGAGCAACAAAATACAGTAACTACTTTGGAGGGTTCTGAAAGCAAAATAGAAAGAAATTCCGTTGCATGCAAGTTAAATGTGGCCATGAAATAATTCCGGGCATCAAATATCAGAATTGATTCAGTGTGTTCAATGCCTAGTCGATTCAAAGGCTCGTGTGGCAAGAATATCTGATGGACTGGAATGACTTAAGAAGATCGTTTCAGATTGACATTACTGGGGGGCTCTAGGACTATGTTCAAGACCATCGAGGCTAGTTATCCACATCGTGATGCTACTCCGAATCAAAAATATATCTAAACTAAACTGAAATGACTGCGCATGGAGAGCTATAAACTAATGAAACCCAGCAAAACATACCAAAACTGCAGATACAAAACCTACAAACCCCAACCAAAGTAAACCTACCAACCTACCAACCACCCTCCGGTAAAACCTCGGATGGCAGCATTCCAAACTAACGAACCTCAGGTTTTCAATGGGATGTATATAACTTGTCAACTCCGAATGTTCATATACTTTGACACAAAAATTAGCCACCTATTCATTATCAACTTGGGGAGTTGACTGGATATGCACGACGGAAATTAGATTCAAAGGTTTAAGATGCTAACTTACTCTGACATGGTATCAAAACGTATGGACAGACTAGTTGTGAAAGGATGTGCTGAAGTTTGTCGTATTTTTAGCGACTTCACACAATAAATCTCGATACCAACACGGTGTTCACACAGTTGGTGCAGGACCTGCCAGCCTGCCAACACAATTGCAAAGGAAAAGAAATGCACCTGACAATCTGTATCCAAATGTGCGGCCTTGATCTTTATCTTTGTTTCACCAAGAATCAAGTCTTGATACCACCAAGGGTCCCTACATGTTGCTGGATCCAGGCTGGCAAAGGGAGAATCCTGGCACATAGCAGTGAAAATGAAATGTGAAATGGTCAGAAATCAACAGGATAGACCAGGATCTGGGTGAATAATAAGAAAAAAGTGGTGAATTTGTAAATGTGAGGACTTCTATGTTCAAATAAGTTCAAATAAAGTTGTTTCAATGTTGCCATTCGATTACAGTAACCCAAATGGATGGCCCCATGGTTGTCATATTTGGGTATGGAATTTGCAAGCAGGGCATGTCAAACATGCCAGAATAACGAGGAGACAAAGGTCCGGTGAACCTTTGGCAAGCTGCGAATCAGAGAATGAATCAATCTTTTGTTGTGCATGGGCTAAAGGAAGCTAACGCGGGGTGGCTTCTGCTTCACAACCATGTGGTAAATATATTCTCTGCAAGCCACCATAAATGGCGCGCGCAATGCCAACTCGCACTCTTTGCCCACCTGGTGAGATGTCATGAAGGTTGCGGCGAAGGTTGCAGAGTCTTCTTATGTCTTCTTCACATGGACCCAACCAATCTGACAACATGATCATTTTTGTTCAACAAAACCACTCGATTCAGGATTCCCAAGTTTGAGATACGCAACCGCACGTATTAAATCGTATAGTTGTATAACCTTCTTGGGATAGCCATGCTTCAGTACAAAATGAGTTCCTGCCGTATAATCAAACAACCTCTGGTGTCTTTCTATGTTAGCTCATTTGATGAGGTGTGTTTTGGTTGTAGCCTCCTTAATTTCCCTTCCTGTAACTCTGTTGATGGGCAAAATGCTGCACCGGTTGACATGACATACTATAAACTATAGTGTTTCAACCATCATAAGTAGTGCTGCACGAATTCGCCCTAACAGTGGGTACCACCATCTCATTCACGAGCTACCCCCTGTGGTAAAACATGGTAAAACCCCTGCCATGGCAGGGGAACGGCCCGTTTGACTTGACACAGTAGATGCAGCTACGCGCAGTGGATTTCCATTGTGATGTATATATATATATATGTATATTTATATTATATACATACATGATTCATCATGTATCATGGACATTTGGAACTATGAAGGACACAACATGGCCAGCCTTCAGAGCACAGCTCTGTGCCGAAAAAACCATTCAAAATGTCACATTTCGCTGTTCATATGTAATATTGAGATGGAAAGCCCCATACATTTCAAAGTTAAACATGTACGGATTGCATCTGTACGCCCATTTCAGCAACTTCAGCGTTTCTGACAAATATCCCCATGGATTTTCATACAGTAAGAAGGGTCGATTCACCTTGTACGTTTGGCGACGGATCGCACCTGACAGATGAGGAACTTGACGACTTTTTTGAAGCTCTTCAACCTGGCCAAACGATGACACGGGGATAATGCATGAAAAAAGACCTTTGAGACCTAGAAGTCATATAAAATTGTACCTTCATTGAAACTTAGGGTTACTTTTTTTGGTAAAATACAGATCTGGGGAGATCACTTTATGTGTCATACCGTAGTTAAATTCCCGCATCTTATCTTCATTCAGTAGCTTCCCCAACTCCACCTTGAAGTCCATTAATCCACAGGAACGCAACGTGTCCAAGTACTTCCCATGTAGATATGGCCTGAAGGGCAATGGTAACCAAGCTTGGGAACATGCAAAAATGCTTGGTGATTGGTGTCCTAAAAACACAAGAGATGATAGGAAAAAACATCTTGCAACGATTCAATATGTTTTTTGGTTGATCTCCTTACCACTTCAAGAGCCCCCGAGGATCCTGTGTTGTAGAACTACTCCGAACATCTTTACTTGTGAAAAGCGGAGGAAGGGCAATAGTGGACTATGCTCCCACTAGCCATCTTTCAAAGTGTCTTCATCCTGATCCATTTCAGTATCCAATGGAACTATGTTGATCAATCCTTGAAACGCCATCAACGCCGAAGCAACTTGCAAATTCTTCGTCCATACATGCATCTTTACATTTGAGCTCATCAACTTTAAAATACCAATGTTCAACACCATTCTTGTATGTGAAAAAATCCCCACCACTCTTGATTTGGCCCCTGCAACCCAGAAAGGCCTACCGAAGAGGATGTTCTCTTTCACCGAACCGCGGATCAAATGTGGCCTCGATTAAGCTTTGCTTGCAGCCATGGTAGGTTCACCCCATCCGTCACTCCGTTTGGCTAAGCACCGAACTGCTGCCCACAAAAGGCCACACGGCCTAAAGCTTTCTTTGCTTCCCCTGCAAAAGGATCGAGAAGAGGGTGGTGACCTGGTGGAGAGATTCAGAATATGTATGTAGCAAATATGTGAACATATTCATATGTGCATAAAAACATGGCAATTTTTGTTTATGCGTCATTGCAATCACATTCAATATATAATGTGATGTCAATACAACATATGCTGAATCTTTATGAGTCACCATTGTGAGTTCTGATATTTAAACATAATAAATTCGCTACATAATCCAAGAAATAATCCAATATCCCAATCTGATCCGGACCTAAGGCAACCCTGTATATTCAAATCCAGTGTACTTTGCTACAATCCTTGCTAAGTCAACTCCTTTATACTTAGGAGTATAGTCGGGAGTATGACCCACTTTCTCACCTTTTAGTAAGTTACTGGGATTGTCAACCAGCAGCTTAAACCTATATATAATTTTCAATCATTTTCTAGGGGTCGAAAACCCATACTAATATGCTCCATGCGCATCGTGGCTTCCCTGACTCAAACAGACGAGGATAAGCAACGATTTCGAAGCACTTTTTTGACTTTTGGCTTGCCAGGCATCTTGCATTTCACAAGCATTTTAGGAACATGCTTAGCAAAGCTTGGTACTCCAGATCTTGATCTTGTACCCATACCACTCGAAGACGATTTGATCAAAATAGGCCACTGTCATGACAAAGTCGGTGGATAAAAGCACAGTGTATTTGTACTCAGGCCATTTGGCTTTGAAGGTGTGACTGATGCATTCACTGGTTTGGCTGCTTTTTCCATGCCAGCAACCTTTGACGGTTTGCGCCGCCCATTCTGCATCGTCCCTCCCATAACCATGCGACATAGAGGTATCCCACATCAAGTTCTCTCCAAGATTCTCAAGAGTCTGCTCACCTTCACTCCTTGATGCAACACTTTCTTCACGTTCATGCTCATTCTGGAGATCACCATGGCGAAAGGCGCTGCAGACAAGCAGCAAAGCGAAAATCCGCTTCAACAACATCATTTTTCAAACAACGGCGACTAGTCTCTCATATATCTCATTGAGCTCAGGAGACGGCTTCGGACTAGCATTGTCACCTATTTGTAAAACATATTATCAATATTTATATGTGCATGTAAAGACAGATATAGAATTCATGATTGATACCTAGTATCTTCTGTTTATAGATATACATACTACATGGTTGTTTCTTCTATTCATTGTTGCTATGGTCGTCACATCCCTACCATGGCACAAGAACCATTTCAATCTGACCAAATCATGACTCTGCAACACATCAGCTGCAAACGGTTGTAAAGGAATTTACATCAGGTACACACTGATCTGCTCACATTACCAATCACACGAGTACCATTTGTACTGTTGGAAAAGGTACAGAAGCTAAACCAGCTATATGCAGCATGATACGAAAGAAGTATCATTACTACTCAAAACCCACCAATCTTCCAAGGACCTGCCGCACCTGGCACTACACGCCGTCCAACGATACAAGGAACTTCTCCCAAGAGTGCTAGGAGTAAGGTGGTCTTCCCAGAGCCTGAAACCGAAATCGAAGCAGAAATCTATCACTGCTTTGGTTGAAGCACCCTGCAATCAGATTTATATATACTTAGGTCATCTTGGGAAGAAATCATCCGAAACCAAAACCACCAGGCGCCTGAACTTCCTAATACAGCCATCAATTGCCCTGGACGTAGAGTGAGATTGATACCTGAGCAGTGCAACATCGTTCAGACCAACGGGGCAATGTGTTAGGGACGCCAAGGTTTGATGGTTCACATGATTCCAATAGGTTAAACATTCTAAGGTTTTGCTGTCCGAATTTCACTTCTGTAGAAATCCTGCTGGTTTCCTTTTTTTGAAACTATCAAGTGAAGTTGGGATAACTTTTGCTGCTATCAAGTCAGGTAGGGTGAGCCTGCCATATTTGAAACTGCCTATGAGTGGAAAGCGGTGTACCTGACTCTCTCCTAGATGTTTCTTTCGACTTTTTTTGGCCAAATTTGGCTGGCTGATCTTGGCCGTGTTTGACTTTACCATGGCAAACAGTAAGCGGGAATACTCACAGAAAAAGTAGACACTTTGATGTCTCTACCAATGTCTACGTGTGCATAAAAATCCAAGGGTGTTCGAATCCTGGTTTCCTACTAAGTTGGTGATTCCGGTGTAAATCCCAAAGAGAGAGAGAGAGAGAGGGAGTTCAATACAAAATGATATGCTTTGGGCCTAACCTAAACACTGTGCCTTAGTAAAATCATGATATAATGATTTTCCCACTCTTGCAGAGTTAGGTTCTGGCCACCCATGGCTGTGAACAACAGTGTGAACAAGAATATGGAACCCTGGTCCCCAAAAAGGAATCAACCAGAATATGCAACAAAAACAAAATGTCTAACGCATTCTAACGCTATTGAATCCCCCAATCTTTATTTCTGAGTATATACTTCCTTTGGATGCTTACACCCCCCGAAAAACCGACATGTACCTTCAAAAGGAGCCATCCACAAAAAGGCGGGCACAGCCCTCCCAAGCACTATTTTTATATTTTTGTTTTCGGGGACAGTACCCATAGGATCCATGTATGGTATATTTACCTACATTTGGTTGATTTTTATGGTAAATGTAGGTAAATATACCATACATGGATCCTATGGGGTATGAAATTAACATCAGTTTCTCCACCCTTCAAATCTCAGCTTCCACTGTTTTCGCCAGGGCCAGGTGGCAACGAAGCACTGAATCAGCTTCTCGGGCCTTTTTTGACAACGACTGGGATAGGTGGGATGGGTTACCCATAGGATCCATGTATGGAATATTCACCTAAAATTGATCATAAAACATATCAAAGAAATGCGGGTAAAAAAAAGCATACATGGATCCCATGGGTCATGGTATGTTTCTAGAAACTATTGGGAAAATGATGGAATATTGTATAATTTTCTATATCGTCTTTTGTTCGATTCGGATATGAAAACTTGCCTGACTCCCCCAAACCAATATACCAGTGCAAGTTCCCTTAGCTGAAAAATCAAAGTTGCCAAACATCTATTTATAAGTCATTCCCGAAATCCATGCCTGCATCATATCCGATCAAAATTCACAAATATCATATATAGGCAATCAATAACAGACTATGACAAACGAATCTGGCTACGCCAACAGGAGAGATTCCTTGCCCGCAAAGTGGGCGTATGATGTTCAGAAGACTTTTCATGACTTTTCTATTTCTTGTGTGTATCTGCAAAATGATTCTTATATGATGTGCATTTGACGTTCAAAGCGGCCCCGATCAACTATTCAAATGATGCATGTGCCTTTTTAATCGCAGGGCTGCATTGGAGTATAACACTTACTAGCACATACGAATTCCACATAAAAGGGTTGCACCGTATACCCGCCAAATTAAGAACTCCAACTCCATCTTCCGCTGTCGCCCTGTTGCCTGTGAAGTTTCTCCACGTAACCGGGACTGAAGCGGCTGAGACGACAGAACCCAACTAACCAGAGCGAATCGTATGTGCACACAAGATGATATGATGAATATATGCAAATACAATATATGTATATAAAGTAATATGTTTTATATAATATGATTACGACCTGAAAATATATATGTTTTACAAGATATTGTAAGTATGCTGCCAGTGTATATATATATATATGTACGAATCTGTTGTGTGGTTTCGAAAGCAAAATAGACAAACACACTGTTGACTTCGAAATCATGCACTATCTGGGATGTAGAAAGCCCTGTAAATGGGAGAAACATGAAGAAACTACTTTTCAACTGGTGCAACATTTCGACCCCAAAATAAAAACAACGCCCTTCTGGATTCCAGGTTCCACTTAGGAACACTGGGATCTCGGCAAATTACATGGGATGGGGGGGTGATTGGTGATTCCCTTAATAAACCACCTTATAATATCTTATAATTTGCCCAGACTTGGATCAATTTTCATCTCAGGTTTCCCACCATAGAGTTCACAGGTGTGGGAGGTGTGGAGGTTGACAATTCCGGCCTTGCAGATGTGTTTTTGTAGGACGGGTCAACCCGGGTCAACCCATTCAGCTCAATCTATTGGTATAGCAGAAAGCTTGACTTACAATGCATCCATATGGGTGTTTCCTTAAATGGTGGTACCCCCATTTCACATCCCAAAATGAGCAGTTTTTAGTAGGAAAACCTATGGTTGTTGGGTACCACCATTTTAGGAAACCCCCATATGTTGCTACAACAAATTGATACTCTCAAATCGCTTGAGTTTCGAAACTGGATTGAGGCTCAACATGTTACCTGGTAAACCTTAAACATTAGTTTGTTTTGTGGCCAGAAGTCCTTTGTGACTCTAAAAAGTCTGCAGATCCGCTGTCTCATTGCCATGGTGCCACGATTCACAAACAGCCCAAACCGGGCTTACAAAACATTGAAACATCTGAGACTCCCGAACAACACCTGCATACTAACAGGCAAGGAAATTGGCAACGACAGCCTCGAGCTATGGCTTGAGTAGCCGCAACTTGCGGGAAAAAAGGGATCAACCGATGCTAGTTGGTGGTTTCAACCCATTTGAAAAATATCAGTCAAAATGGATCATTTCCCCAAATAGGGGTCAAAATAAAAAATTCGAAACCACCACCAAGAATGTATGTGTGATAATAATAGTTCTAATTTCTCTGTAACTATACTTATCAAATATCTGATATAATTACTACTAATCTACCTGCATCCACCTGCACATTATGTGCCTCTTGAGTTTTGAGTCCAAAAAAAATCAGAGTCAGTTTCAAAAAAAGCTCTGATTAAACTAATATGTGTAACAAATAGATGTTCAAAACATGTTCCGAGATTCCAAGCGATCGTTGGTAGCTCTGGAAGCTCTTCTTGACCTTTCGTAGAGGCGCAGGGACCTGGCCACTTTGCCAGAGAATTAGACACAAAATTGTGGCCAAGTTTCAAGTTTCTGAAATTGATGAATGGCCAAACATGCTGCAGTGCAAGGTACATGTGTTAAGTACATATAGCTGTATTATCAGTGCAAAGGTCATATTGGGGTCACCATTCCCTGGTCCTTTTCCCTGAAATTAGCCCATCTGCCCCTTTAAGTTGAAAACAGTGGCGCCACTATGCAGTGGCAAGTGAGAGTCACATGTCTAGAACCAGAATCATCCCCGCCGTGGTTCAGTATGTTTCCTCTTCCCCGTTTTTACAGCGCCCCCCCCAAAAACACCCGGATTGACCTTTGAACCGAAAACATGTTCGCAATCACATCTACCATTTGAGGGTGCCTTGAGTTGATATCATCTAACAAAAATCAACATCAGAATATACCCATACTACCTCACCTTAGCCAACCACTTCGCTAACAACAATACAACATCATTCCTTGCCATGGGCCAAGGCACAGCAACCGTTGGACTTTCATGTTCCATATCTTTCCAACTAAAACTGGCATCAAAGAGCTCGATGACCTCGGAGATAATGAAGCCAAATCAGTTTTTGTTCACTTCACACCAACCGTTTTTGACTGGGAAAAAAATGATTTAGGTAAAGAAATATGAGAGATGACAAGAACCTAGGTGACACTGAAAATACACTCAATATTTTGGTTGAGTCAAGTTTGTCTCACTTTTACAGTAGCCTGGAATTTTCATTATTATATATTGTTCAGAAAACACAAAGTCCTTCTGATCCTTCCAAATATCTGGGTGAAATACTACAATGGACATATATACATGATTCACAAGGCCAAACTTAAGACATGTTGTTGGAAGGAAGCTTTGTCGCATCATTTAGTGATATCCTGAATCTGAGCTTGGGTCCTCCACCCTGTACACCAAATGCTGATTTGTGTAGGGACTTTTGGAGGATCGGGGCAGTGCACTATACATATGTTTATATTATGTGTATATACAGATTATATACATAGTATGTCTGTCTTACACTCTTTCTTAAACAACTATATAAACAATATATGTATGTCAATGTATACACTTGGAATGAATGCTAACAATTAGTTTATATGTTACGTATTATATATCAATTCAAAGTAAATTACAGAAAAAATGATACAGTACCTTCAATGTATTGACTTCCGGATTTCCTAAAATGGTGGGTTTCCCCAACAACCATGGGTTTTCCTACAAAAACTGCTCATTTTGGGATGTGAAATGGGGGTACCACCATTTAAAGAAACACCCACATGAGGTGTTCCACAAATCTACACCTTGGGCAGAGACCGGTGCCGGCGCATCCTCTGAACCTGGCTGGCTGGTTTGCTGCTTGAATTGGACCAAGTCCAATCCGTGGATCTCCGGACGGGGCAAGCTTGGGACAACAATCTGCCAACCTCAAATATATATATATATATATATATATATATATAGTACTAGTAG